>CP092865.1:87164840-87356487 GCA_030710605.1 Cordylochernes scorpioides
ATATATAATAATATTATAAAGAAAATAAAGTCTCCAGGGCTAAGTTTCTTGTTCAAATTTTATTCTCTAGCTTTCGGACCTGTCAGTCCTTCCACAGGAGTATCACGACAATGCATATATATATGTGGTATGATCCTGTCGACTCTTCTGTGATATGATCCTGTCGACTTTCAATGTGGCAATATAGCGATAATAATGTGGGGAGAGAGAAATAAGGAAACCACAAGTTTGGAAGAGGAATTCCAGGCAACCAGCGAGAGAGAGGGAGCGCGAGGGGATGTCACCGCTGAACGACCGTTCGTGTCGCATACCACCCCCCAACTGTCCAAAAATAGTCCTGAGGTTCTACGAAAATGGGCCCCTTGGAATGTGACTGATATATCAAGTGACCGGCCTTTACATCCTCCTCTCTACGTCTCTCTCTGGTCGACTGTAGATTTACTTTATTATTCCTGGAAGGGTAATATTATGACATATATATATGTGATGATGAGTTGCTGTCGACTTATCTGTGATGAGATCCTGTCGACTCATGTAATGAGATGAGAATTCCAGTAGCTTTTGTAGAGATCCTGTCGACTACTGAAATAATGTTGAAGTCCTGGTAGCTCTTGTTGTACTGTGTTGACCGAGAGGAACAGTCAGGATGTAGAGTTTTCCAGTACCTCTCTGCACCTTGGAAGACCTTTAAAAGTTCTCACAAAATACAGGCAGTCGTGGTCGAGGCAGAGTGGAAAAGCTTGGGGATATCCATACACAAAAAAACGAAGACACAGTTGCACTAAGAAAGTTCCGTTAACAGATAAAAGCTGAGCTAGAAGCGCAAGATGGAGATAGACGAATTCTTCCTAACTACATGTTGGATGAGATCGACATAACATACGACCGACGCGGCTTGCGCTAAGGGTGAACTAAACTAAACTGTACTGAACTGACTGAACTGTCAAGCCACTGTCAGGTGATGTATTTATAGGTTAAAGACGGGGTGACCTTATGTGACAGGGGCGTTTGAGAAAGGGCGCCTTTACCTGTCCAGGTGTGAGAGGGGTCTCTGCATTCCACCACATGTGACAGTGTGGGTGGCCTGTCGTGGGAACTGTGAATCTACCTGATTTATGACTCCCATCTTTAGACTCTGTTGTTTTGGCAATTCTATGCTCGATCTCTGCTTTAGCTCAACTTTTAAATCTATTACAGATTTTATTTATTTATCCACTTTGTACAAGTGTCCTAATCCCAAATGTGATATAAAAAAAAATCGAATTATCAAAAAAAAACTCGCTTTTTTTCATTATAAAGAAAGGTAAATTGATAGAAGAAGTTGATGAAAGAGGTTAGCTCCTTATAGTTGGAGCGTTCAAGAAAAAAAAAATTCATAGAAGATTGCCGTTCGATTATTTAATTAACAACAAGGCTAAAAGACTTTTTGATCTTTTCCAAGGAAAGGGGGGGGGGGGAAGGTCTCGTTGGGGAAAAGTGAATTAATGAAGAGTGTATGTAGGCGAACGATAGAGAAATCAAATTATTAAAAATTTATTAAATTAACTCAAAATTGAGAGCTCACTCGGACCAGCTTTTTAGACTTCAATTTTATTAGAGAAGAATAAGGATTAATATTAAAATAATATATAGCTGGTGAAGGGTTGGGAAGAGTCACAAAATTCGTTTATAAATTATAAAAAAAAATCACAACCATTATTTAGAAAAGCTGATGATTGAGAGTAAAACTAATTAAATAATTTACGCATGGGTTGAAGAAAAGGAAGAAAGAAATGATAATTCCATTAGAGAAAAGAGAGAGAAAAAGAAGAGTGGTGGTCGGTCTAATTAGAATGATTGTTTTTGTCGGAGAAAAGGTAAAAAAAAAGTTACGTCGAATTTAGATAAAAATAAGAAACGCGATTGATTTTATAATTAATAAAAAAAGAATCTAATGACTTCATGCTTGTGTATGTATGTGACAATTCAATCAAAAATTTGTCCTTGAGAGAAAAACATCGCTTTTTTTATTGATAATATCGCATTTCTTGTTAGTTTAAAGGATTAAAGATAATTGTCTTCTTCTTCTTTCTTATCTCCACTCAATCATATTAAAGTATCAAGCTTGTAAAGCATGAGACCTTTGATGGTGTATGCCGGGGAAGAGTAGAGCTCATCAATGGATAAAAGATAACCATCAAGGATAATTGTAATGGTCAAGTGTTATTATGAAATGTAGGCCAGGAAGGTATTGAAACCAATAGAGGTTGTATAATAGGTAGGTAACCATCCAAAATGACATTTTTAACTAGAAAAAATTGTGTTTATTTCCTTCTAATAAAAATAGCTGTCGATTAGAGAATGGGTTAAATTTATCTTCCAATACATATTGGGTTAGGTTAGCTTTTTTTTTATTGATGATATCGCATTTCTTGTTAGTTTAAAGGATTAAAAGATAATTGTAATGGTCAAGTGTTATTATGAAATGTAGGTTAGGAAGGTATTGAAACTAATAGAGGTTGTATAGATGGCTAAACCATCCAAAGTGACATTTTGAACTTGAAAAAAAAGTGTTTATTTCTTTCTAATACAAATATCTGTCGATATATTATAGAAAAGGGTTAATGTATGGTCTATCTTCCAATATATATTGGGTTAGGTTTAGGTTGGCAAACTGCGGCTAGTAAGCCACATTCGGCTCTTTGGGATGTGAAGCTGCGTGTAGTACTCACATAATTTTTTTATAACTTTTTTATAAAACTCTATTTATGCGAGTACTATTCATTGCTGGGGCAAGAAAAAAAAAGTGTAGCTCTTTAAAAACTTTGAAATTTTGTAAATTATATGGTCTCTCTTCCAATACATATTGGGTTAAATCAGGTCGGCAACATGCGGTTCTTTGGAATGTGAAACTGCATGCAGTACTGACAAAGTTTTTATAACTTTTTTTATAAAACTCTATGTATGCGAGTACTATACATTGCTGGGGCAAGAAAAAAAATTGTGTGGCTCTTTTAAAACTTTGAAATTTTGTGAATTATATGGTCTCTGTTCTAATACATATTGGGTTAAATCAGGTCGGCAACCTGTGGCTCTTTGGGATGTAAAATGCGTGTAGTACTCACATAAATATTTTATAACTTTTTATATTTTTTTTATAAAACTCTATTTATGCGAGTACTGTTCGTTGCTGAGGCAAGAAAAAAAATTGTGTGTTTCTTTAAAATCCGACTCAAAAGGCTGACTGGGGGTTAGGTGAAGAGAGAATAAAATGAGAACGTTCTAAGGCATCACTAAAAGGAACATATCCATTTGAATCAACGTTTAATATTCATGTACCAAGTTTTACAATCTCATCACCAGTTATCAAAAGAAAGGGAGGGGAAGAATACATCCATATGAAAGAGAAGTTGAATTAAAGAAAGTATTCCCACAGGAGATGATGTGTGACATGCCATCATGCGTAAGAAAAAGGGGAAAAGTTGCACGTTTTGACCTAAATTGGTGGTGCAACTAGGGAAGGGTATGTAATAATAAAAGAAGTAAGAATTGCAAATGTCAGAGGATCCTCTCAGAATACTGATGACGAAGAATAATTTGTCGAGGAAGCACGTCAGTTTGCATGTTGTCGGGCGCCGTGAGTCACAAAGGGCAGTCTTCTACCGCTGTATTATATTCTTCAATTTAAAGACATTTATTTTTCACAAATCTTTTTTATTATCTCGACGTTTCGACAAAAATCCTTTGTCCTCGTCAGGAGTGAATAAAAATTAAAACATTTGGTAAAGCGTTAAAATTTATTCTTGTTATTTTTGTTCGCTCCTGACGAATACAAAATATTTTTGTTAAAACGTCGAGACAATAAAAAAAGATTTACTGGCCGATGTATCTTTAATTTGAAGAACTATGAATTCCAGCCAGGCAGCCTTTATCTTTATGACGTTGTATTACGTTGGAAATAAGAAAACTGCTGTTTTCCTTGACACATTGTATGTATTATATATTAACGTATTACTCCTGTTGAAGGACTGACAGTTCCGAAAGCTTGAAAATAAAAAGTTGAACAAGAAACTTGACCCTGGAAGCTTTATTTATTTTTTATACCATTGTAGGTATCACTAGCGACTCCTATTTCGCATACATACGTGTATTAAAAAAAATGATAGATGAAAAAATAAAAAAGGTCAGGTGTTGATATTAAAAAAAAAGGGTATATCCTGACCAGGAGCACATGTGCTTTACAGAAGGCAGAGCGCCATCTGGTGGAACAGAAATCAACTAAACATTGATATAGCCTATTCCCTGATATTTGGCCAACCCAATTTATTGATAAATCAAGATAAACCATCCACGAACGTGTTGGGCTGTTGGCGCTCGTCAGCGTGGATATATGTCTTCAAATAAGGTCACTGTGTATCAAATATCAGAGTTATTGTCTTAATCCCAATATACATACTAAAATGATTTGTTTTACTATTTGTGCTTAATGTTAACTTTGGCTTTCAATTGTATATATATATATATATATATATAAATGAATATTTGTATGTTTGTTGGTCTGTATGCACGGTATACAAATTCGCAGTAGTTCACTAATTCAAACCAAAATTTTCATACATAGGTAAAATATAACGGGGATGACGATAGGCTATTTTAAAAAATATATAAATCAATTATTAAAACTATATATTCAAATTATTCCACTTAGCTCACGAGCAGCGCCCTCTAGAACGCGGGCGAAGTGCCGGCGGCGCGCGCCCGTTGGCTGCCGGCGAGCACATTTACTCAAAATTTAATAAAAATTCTAGACTCTAAGGGATATTCCTTTCTTAAGGGCTGCGAAGACTACTTAGCCATACAGAAAGAATTGCCAGGCATAATTAGAACTACCACAGACCAACTAATTCAAAACGATCAGATGAAAATCACTGATTCAACCCACTTTGCTCACGACAAATTTCTGAGTGAATCATTCATGACAGAGGAGTACCTACGATTAAATAACTCGCTTCCCAACAAAAGACTAGTTGCACAACATAGAGTTTTATGGCAATTTTTCAGGGAAGAAAGAAAAGACTTCTGGAAAGAAAATGGCCGGAACTGTTTACTTTGTAAGGATCTCATGGATGATAATTTGGTTCACTATTTCTTCCAATGCCCTCTCTTAACAGAAAAACGTACTGAAATTTTCCCAAGCCCTACCTCTGGTCAATTTAGATACCATTGCATATGTCAACTTCTCTCTTCAGTTCTGGATGATGAATTACTGATTGTTAGATACTTTAAGTTCTGCACAGAAGCTGGGCGCATGAGAAAGAATGCAGGGTAAAGGATACTGGAGGATGAACTATCTGTAAATAGGTAACTGAATGTGAGACAAACCTTATTTTGTTGTAAATGTTTTCTCTTCCCTCTCCTCTTGTTGTCGTGTAAATACGGCGAATCCTGTATGGGGCGGAATGCCCTGAATAAAGGCTTTTGTTGTTGTTGTTGTTGGTAAAATATACAACTTACTAAAGTTTTGTCCATGAGTGTATCTTTCAGAGTTATTGTCTGAATCCCGATATACATGGTAAAATATACAACTTACTAAAGTTTTGTCCATGAGTGTATCTTTCAGAGTTATTGTCTGAATCCCGATATACATGGTAAAATATACAACTTACTAAAGTTTTGTCCATGAGTGTATCTTTCAGAGTTATTGTCTGAATCCCGATATACATGGTAAAATATACAACTTCCTTAAATTTTGTCCATGAGTGTATCTTTCAGAGTTATTGTCTGAATCCTGATATGCATGCTAAAATATACAACTTGCTAAAGTTTTGTCCATGAGTTGATATGTAAAAAAGGTGGTGATGTATCGACCAATTAAACGGCCGTTAAGGTGCTGCCTGCAGTTCTACTAGCCCCCCATTGCAATTAGGAAGGTCTGCCACCAGCCACCGCTATTAATTTACATGAAAACTCCATTTTTACCTTCATAATGGGCTCCACTTCTAAACATCCGGGTAATAAATTCATAGCCGCTGATACTTAATGGTGGCTTCCCATTCTGGTATTATGTATTAGGCTCCACTTGCATGAGAGAACATGTCAGACAATGAGCATTTCTTTATACCCGAGAATCTCTGATTTTGTTCTTTCAAATTCCATATTGACAATGATTTTATTGTGAAAAAAAATAGTACAAATATGATAATGTACTGGAATAAGGTGCGTAAATTAGGAAAAAAAGGCATCTCCTTATCATGAAACTGAAACTTGCTGATGGCTAGCGCCATCTATCGGAATAAATATCAACTATTCTCGTTGATTTTATAATTATTCCAGAATTGGCCAAATACCTTATTATGGTCAATTAAATTATATTGCACCTTATTCCAGTACAATATCACATTTGTACTATTTTTTCACATTTGTATCGCGGTCTCACGCATTTTTGGCCTTAACTACCCGTTTCATGATTTTTCAGGATGCCTGAATGACCAATTTTTTATCGTTGAGGTACAGCTTGCACTACACTGATGAGGGCCAACAGTCCGAAACGCGTCTGTGGTTAGCTTTTCTTGATTAATCAAGAATGGGTATTTGGCAACAATTCTGGAATAATTAATAATCAACGAGAATAGATGATATTTATTCCGATAGATGGCTCAAGCCATCAGCAACTTTCAGTTGCACGATAAGGAGATGCCTTTTTTCATAAATGATTTTATTGTTTATAGATGGTGGTCCGCTCCTTATCAACGTTGGAATAAAAGATCTTGTTATAAATATCGTGTTTTTTTTTTATTTACGTCCTTTGTTAAGAATTAAAATGTATATATATCTGTGAATATTTATTATTTTATTATTAATCTCTTTTATATTCTGTTTGACCATTGACCACGTGTCATGCAAATATATAAATTGTAAGATTGTAAAAATAAAGGGTCAGAGTATCAGTGTGCTTGCTTGTGCTTCCGTGGTGACGTTGGACGGAAAAGAATTAACGAGGTAGGCGGCAGTAGAGTGGAGCCTTATAGGAGCAAAATACAGTCCTCTAAGTGGAGCTAACATCCTTTCTTTTTAATTTTGTTGTACTTTTGATTGTACACTTTCTCAGTGTGTTAAGTTATTTTTACTTTATCCCCTAGTACTTATTTATTATGTGTGTAAGCCATAAAAGTAACGTTTGTCATTTACTTGTCCTACCACTGGTAATATAGAACTTGTATATAAGAATCAAGAGAGCTACCTCAATAACAAACCCCAGTTGACTGAAACCAAATAGTGGCGGACGGCCCCCGGGTAATTCATGGCTTTCTGGTATCGACAGCTTTGATTTCCAAGGATCGGGGCGGAGATCAATCGTCGCCAGGGAACTCTTCCTTCCTTCTCTCTGTCGTTGCTTCACGGACGGACGAAATCCCACCTTTATAACTATACTCTAAGGTACACATCGTCAGTACATACCTGGAATCAGACAACCCACTCCTAGAAGGCTCATAAGTCGGAACCCTCCTTCTTGAAATGAAACCTTTATAGCCCACTCTCTTTATACATATAAAGAGACAAGGGTTGCCTCTCCTGTCAAAATAGACGTCTAAAACCAGACGCCATCTATTGACCGTCGCCGCAACTAGCGGCCTCGGGTCGGTGACAAAGCCCCAACACCAGCTTTGGCAAACTGAAAAGGGTCCACTTAGAGACCCTTGTTTCTTTAGATCAATTTCCTCCCGGCAAATTTTATTGAAAATAAAAAAAGGCATATTTTGACCAGGAGCACATGTGCTTTTCAGAAGGCAGAGAGCCATCTGGTGGAACAGAAATCAACTAAACATTGATTTAACCTGTTCCCTGATATTTGGCCAACCCAATTTCTTGATAAATCAAGAAAAGCCATCCACGAACGCGTTTCGCGCTGTTGGCCCTCGTCAGCATGGATATATATATTATTATATAATGCTACCATTGACTTGTGTATGATATCAAAAAGATATTTGTAAATCTCTATAGCCCACTGGTTGGCAAAAGAGTTAATTTAAAATGGTCATCTTTCAATCACACCAGAAGGAACGAGAATGGAAATCCCTCCCACTGACTCTCCCAGCACATAGACAGACAAGTATACTTGACTTCTTTTTGGAGAGTCTACACTAGGCCAAAGCATTCTCCGATCATTCACTCGACCGCTACGACCCGGGATCGAATCCCGCATTGGGCACTCTTTCTCTAATTGAAGAAAAAAAATGCTCCAATGGCTTCCTATTCTTGCATTAAAAAAACCAACCCCACCAGCGAGTGCAAAAGTCGAACTGCTTTTCACATGTGTAGACATGTGGTGCACTTACAGTAAAAGCAGTCGCCTACTTTTACCCACCATGGTGGCCTGTACCACGTGTACTAGGGATAAGCAAAAAAAAAAAACTGAATCCAGTGACAGACAATGAGACAATGTCACTTGTTCTCCAATTATGTGCCTATTTTAAAAGATTTTACTCTTTTGTATCGCAAATATTGTTTTTAACTTAGATTTCAAGCTTTTACTTTTATTATTTATTTATTATCATCAAATCAAACGCGATATCCCCACAAGGGATGCTTACGTCAAGCAACAACACTAAATTCAGAGAACTATTTTATATAAACAATTGGTGAGTTACATGGTTTGAGTAGAAGTGCTGCAAATCAACAAGGATACTCCTGGTATCTCTTTTTTGAGGAGGCTTAATTCTACAAAGGTTGTTTCCCATCAGATGGATCGTTCTTGAGGATTGTTGCCTTACAGAATTACGCCTAAATGATGCTTCCACTATCCTACAGCAATAAGAGTAGGGTTACATTTTATATTTTAAAAAAGTTGTCTAGAGAATATTATTCCAAACATAGCCGACATATGAGTAAATAGTGCCGGAGGGAGAAAAGCTGTTACTCGAGAAAACCTGACAGTCGCAATTACACGGCGGATCTACTTTAGAGTTGTTTAAATTCCAATGTGTCAGTGGGGGAACAACTTGTTAGCTGGCATTCCTTCTCTTCTCTTTAAACAATTGATTCTTGCCTCCGCCGCAGATTGTGTCGTTACTCTATCTGCATCCTGTATCTCTGTCACTGAGAGTGAACAGCTTGTTTATGAGACTCTTTCCACTAGTGATTCTTACTGTGTCCAACCAGATTGTGTCGTTACTCTATCTGCATCCTGTATCTCTGTCACTGGGAGTGAACAGCTTGTTTATGAGACTCTTTCCACTAGTGATTCTTACAGTGTCCAACCAGATTGTGTTGTTACCATGTTGAATGGCACGATAGCAGCAGTCTTCTGTATTGCCCGACACGATTACAGACTCTTCAAACAATTGATTCTTGCCGCCTCCGCAGATTGTGTCGTTACTCTATCTGCATTCTGTATCTCTGTCACTGAGAGTACTGGAGATATCAGATTGTTATAAGACTCTTTCCACTAGTGATTCTTGAATGTGCCCAACCAGATTGTGTTGTTACCATGTTGAATGGCACGATAGCAGCAGTCTTCTGTATTGCCCGACACGATTACAGACTCTTCAAACAATTGATTCTTGCCGCCTCCGCAGATTGTGTCGTTACTCTATCTGCATTCTGTATCTCTGTCACTGGGAGTGAACAGCTTGTTTATGAGACTCTTTCCACTAGTGATTCTTACTGTGTCCAACCAAATTATGTTGTTACCATGTTGAATGGCACGATAGCAGCAGTCTTCTGTATTGCCCGACACGATTACAGACTCTTCAAACAATTGATTCTTGCCGCCTCCGCAGATTGTGTCGTTACTCTATCTGCATTCTGTATCTCTGTCACTGGGAGTGAACAGCTTGTTTATAAGACTCTTTCCACTAGTGATTCTTACTGTGTCCAACCAAATTGTGTTGTTACCATGTTGAATGGCACGATAGCAGCAGTCTTCTGTATTGCCCGACACGATTACAGACTCTTCAAACAATTGATTCTTGCCGCCTCCGCAGATTGTGTCGTTACTCTATCTGCATTCTGTATCTCTGTCACTGGGAGTGAACAGCTTGTTTATAAGACTCTTTCCACTAGTGATTCTTACTGTGTCCAACCAAATTGTGTTGTTACCATGTTGAATGGCACGATAGCAGCAGTCTTCTGTATTGCCCGACACGATTACAGACTCTTCAAACAATTGATTCTTGCCGCCTCCGCAGATTGTGTCGTTACTCTATCTGCATTCTGTATCTCTGTCACTGGGAGTGAACAGCTTGTTTATGAGACTCTTTCCACTAGTGATTCTTACTGTGTCCAACCAAATTGTGTTGTTACCATGTTGAATGGCACGATAGCAGCAGTCTTCTGTATTGCCCGACACGATTACAGACTCTTCAAACAATTGATTCTTGCCGCCTCCGCAGATTGTGTCGTTACTCTATCTGCATTCTGTATCTCTGTCACTGGGAGTGAACAGCTTGTTTATAAGACTCTTTCCACTAGTGATTCTTACTGTGTCCAACCAAATTGTGTTGTTACCATGTTGAATGGCACGATAGCAGCAGTCTTCTGTATTGCCCGACACGATTACAGACTCTTCAAACAATTGATTCTTGCCGCCTCCGCAGATTGTGTCGTTACTCTATCTGCATTCTGTATCTCTGTCACTGGGAGTACTGGAGATATCAGATTGTTATAAGACTCTTTCCACTAGTGATTCTTGAATGTGCCCAACCAGATTGTGTTGTTACCATATTAGCATGATAGCGGCAGTCTTCTGTATTGCCCGACACGATTACAGACACAGGTGAATGATCAAAGAATGGTATAAGGGTCAATCTGATCAGAAGAACTGAATAGAAACGAGACAATAGAAAAGGTGAGAATTGGCTGAGCACGGATGGTTAAGTAACCTGACATAAGAAATGCAAGAAACCTGCTGGTCCATTGACTCGAAGTTCCTACAGACGTAGTGATCGTGCGAACCTACAGACGTTAAACCACGAGTTATATTGCAGGTGTTGCAGTAGGGCGTAGTCCAGAATGCCGGGATTGGCCGTGAGCCAGGTCTTCCAATTTTCCTTCGATCCTAAGAGAACACATTATATAGAACGTATGTTACTGCTGTAGTGATTCATACTACCGCGGGTGTGTCCTTGCACAGGCCTTACATACAGGATTTATTGAAAACATAACTACAACCTTTTGGAGAACTGGTGTTTCCTCCTTAAACTAAACTAATGTATTTAGATACATTTTGGAAAATACTTTGGAAGTATAATTTTAAACAATCCTTCCGATATTTGTCGATAAATAAAAACCACGTTTGAAGCTGTCGTTGCTGACTTGGGAAGCGACGTAAGAAGAATAGAGACACGGGTCAACAAGTGGTGGTGAGTCCCGTGGGGCGGGGAATGAGGTCCGTTAATCCGGCTGGGAGGTAATAAACGGAGGCGGCGGTGGCAATCTTGGAGATTTCTCCAGGCGACGCTTAACTTCCTTCCCCCTGAGGGTATTGGAACGCTCCGTTCTTGTAGACGACAGAATATATTGTAGCCCTTCTGTTCCGTGGCCGCTCCGTATTTGTAGACGGCAGAAGAAGTTGCAGCCCTTCTGTTACGTGGCCGGTCCGTTCTTGTAGACCCCAGAATGTATCCATCTATTCCGCTCCGTTCTTATAGACACCAGGAGGTGTCAGACTTATAAGGTGTAACAAATACACGCAATAGCAGGGAGAGCTGCTGTACACGGGTCTTTCAAATAATTAAACTTCCAATATTGTAGATACGTACCCTCTAGGATCGTTTAACGACAGAAGAGGTCCATAAAACAGAAACTCTACGTAAGCTTAACCTACAGCCGTATGTGAGAGGACGTAACGCGTATCAGACTAACCAACGAACTGACACAAGGGTAGAATGTGGACGAAGATAAAACTAGGATCGTTTAACGACAGAAGAGGTCCATAAAACAGAAACTCTACGTAAGCTTAACCTACAGCCGTATGTGAGAGGACGTAACGCGTATCAGACTAACCAACGAACCGACGCAAAGGTAGAATGTGGACGAAGATAAAACTAGGATCGTTTAACGACAGAAGAGGTCCATAAAACAGAAACTCTACGTAAGCTTAACCTACAGCCGTATGTGAGAGGACGTAACGCGTATCAGACTAACCAACGAACCGACGCAAAGGTAGAATGTGGACGAAGATAAAACTAGGATCGTTTAACGACAGAAGAGGTCCATAAAACAGAAACTCTACGTAAGCTTAACCTACAGCCGTATGTGAGAGGACGTAACGCGTATCAGACTAACCAACGAACTGACACAAGGGTAGAATGTGGACGAAGATAAAACTAGGATCGTTTAACGACAGAAGAGGTCCATAAAACAGAAACTCTAAGTAAGCTTAACCTACAGCCGTATGTGAGAGGACGTAACGCGTATCAGACTAACCAACGAACTGACACAAGGGTAGAATGTGGACGAAGATAAAACTAGGATCGTTTAACGACAGAAGAGGTCCATAAAACAGAAATTCTACGTAAGCTTAACCTACAGCCGTATGTGAGAGGACGTAACGCGTATCAGACTAACCAACGAACTGACGCAAAGGTAGAATGTGGACGAAGATAAAACTAGGATCGTTTAACGACAGAAGAGGTCCATAAAACAGAAACTCTACGCAAGCTTAACCTACAGCCGTATGTGAGAGGACGTAACGCGTATCAGACTAACCAACGAACCGACGCAAAGGTAGAATGTGGACGAAGATAAAACTAGGATCGTTTAACGACAGAAGAGGTCCATAAAACAGAAACTCTACGCAAGCTTAACCTACAGCCGTATGTGAGAGGACGTAACGCGTATCAGACTAACCAACGAACTGACACAAGGGTAGAATGTGGACGAAGATAAAACTAGGATCGTTTAACGACAGAAGAGGTCCATAAAACAGAAAATCTACGTAAGCTTAACCTACAGCCGTATGTGAGAGGACGTAACGCGTATCAGACTAACCAACGAACTGACGCAAAGGTAGAATGTGGACGAAGATAAAACTAGGATCGTTTAACGACAGAAGAGGTCCATAAAACAGAAATTCTACGTAAGCTTAACCTACAACCGTATGTGAGAGGACGTAACGTGTATCAGACTAACCAACGAAACGACGCAAATGTAGAATGTAGACGAAGATAAAACTAGGATCGTTTAACGACAGAAGAGGTCCATAAAACAGAAATTCTACGTAAGCTTAACCTACAACCGTATGTGAGAGGACGTAACGCGTATCAGACTAACCAACGAACTGACGCAAAGGTAGAATGTGGACGAAGATAAAACTAGGATCGTTTAACGACAGAAGAGGTCCATAAAACAGAAATTCTACGTAAGCTTAACCTACAGCCGTATGTGAGAGGACGTAACGTGTATCAGACTAACCAACGAAACGACGCAAATGTAGAATGTAGACGAAGATAAAACTAGGATCGTTTAACGACAGAAGAGGTCCATAAAACAGAAATTCTACGTAAGCTTAACCTACAACCGTATGTGAGAGGACGTAACGTGTATCAGACTAACCAACGAAACGACGCAAATGTAGAATGTAGACGAAGATAAAACTAGGATCGTTTAACGACAGAAGAGGTCCATAAAACAGAAATTCTACGTAAGCTTAACCTACAACCGTATGTGAGAGGACGTAACGCGTATCAGACTAACCAACGAACTGACGCAAAGGTAGAATGTGGACGAAGATAAAACTAGGATCGTTTAACGACAGAAGAGGTCCATAAAACAGAAAATCTACGTAAGCTTAACCTACAGCCGTATGTGAGAGGACGTAACGCGTATCAGACTAACCAACGAACTGACGCAAAGGTAGAATGTGGACGAAGATTGAAAGCAACCTCTGTACAGAGAGACAGGAGGACGGCTAGCACGGCCAATATCCCTGGATTGTCAGGGGAGAGATCCCAATCAGGTAAAAGGTAGGCACCACGCCCAACTATTTGTCCCCCTCGGTCGTTAGTAGTCTAGATAAACTGTCGTGTAGGACGACACATTGAGGCATCGCACTTTTTTCTCTTCTTGTTCGTGTGCTTATCCAGAACAGGGTGTATGCGGTGTGTATGGCAACAACTTCATCTAATCCACCTAACAACTTCGTATATGTAGGATGGTTATATCTAAATGGATTCTACTCAGTAAAAGACCCTCCCCATCCCACTCGAATACACACAATACTTTACAATTTGATTTCATTTAACTAAATTTGCATACCAACCCTTTGTACATATATCAATTGTGTTGATATATATTTATTTTATCTTTTCATCTAACTAACTTGCATACTAATTCTGTACATATTTAAAATATCTTTCTTTCTTTTCTTTCAAATTTTTGTTTATGTTTAAAGTGAAAGTGTTCCTAGGGGGACATAGCGCTCTAAGTCGAAATAAAGAAATCCCACTATCATGAAATTTCCAGCCACTGGGATTTAGAAGAAAAAAATAAGAACAATAATTAGAAACCAAAATAGAGAGGAATAACAGAGATAACAGACATTAACACAAAGCAATAACGTGCCATCTATATATATATAATGAAAGGATTTAAAAAGCACGAATGTTTCTTTTACAAATAAATCAAACTTCTACTGTCCTCACTGCGATGAAAAAATATATTGGGAGGGCTTGGTTCATCAGTGGTGAACCTCCCATCAGTTTCACCAATTTAATCTACCAGACCGCATCTCAGAGTTCTAATACTGTATTGGACGATTCCGCCTATATACGCAGCACTGAAGGGTGGAATCTCAGAAATGGTTTTCGAAGAAAACTATGGACATAAGCTTATAGGACAGTAGAATTACATTCAAGATAACAAGAGATAATAGCGGAATAATAAGAGGAATAGTCTTATATTGTTACATCATGATTAATGGCGTATTTCTTATATTATTTTTAATATATTTGAAATTTAAATTATATATTTATTTATTTTTATATTCTATGATATTTATTTAAAACAGATTATTTAGATTATCATCATTTGTATTTAGGTACACGTGTGACTTCACTGCTCTCTTTGATGTGAGAAAATAAAGAGAGGATTCTGGAGGCTACTTAAAGTAGACTTATCTCATTATTCCCTTATATAAATTTGTAGGATGGTTGAACACGCTCTGGTAAGATGCAAGACCCAGCACAGGAGAGAATCATGGCTGAAGAGTCTGCCAAGCCGCAACCTGGTGCAACAATTGGTAGAGATGCTAGTTCCGACCCAGTTGTCCTGAATCCCAACATCGACATCCCCAAGTATGATGGAACGGAAGACCCTCGCCCATGGATTGAATCTTTTGAAGAAATTGGCTTCCTGTACCATTGGGCAGACTACATTATCTCTCGTTATGCTGCCATGAATATGATTGGTAGCGCCAAAACCTGGCTGAATCTACACAAGATAAGTTTCACCAGCTGGGAAAATTTCAAGAGCCGCCTAATTGAGGATTTTGCCTCAGACGCCAACAAAGAAGAAATGAAGATGAGGCTAAACAGAATGCAGCAGTGGAATGAACCTGCAATCAGGTTTGCAGAGGATATCCTGGTTCTGTGCAACAAGGTCGACCCCCAAATGGAAGAAGAGACTAAAATAAATTGGGTTATTGGAGGGTTGAAGAAAGAATACTCTTTTGCCCTCTACTTAAACCCTCCTAAGAATACCAACGAACTCCTAAGATTGTGTAAAAAGATGGATTTGTTTGAATATAATTATCAAGAACGTGTAGAAAAGTCAAAGGCTCTACATAATGTACCATGCTCTCCTCGTCCCCATCATCAAGAGCAATGGAAGAACGCTCCGTCGTTCAGAAGACCACACCAGAACACTTTCAAGCCCCAGGTTCCTGCTCCCAGACAATACCAGGCCAACCCCTCGCCCCAGGTCTCTGCCGCTGGACGACCTGCCTATGCAAATTCAAGTTTCACGCAGAGACAGACCCACCAAAATAAAGTCTACAACAAGAGTCCAGCTACAAACAAAAGCAGGACGGAGGACGGAAGACCTATATGCTTTAAGTGCAATATTCCAGGACACATTGCGCGTTATTGTAGGGTCAAGTTTGTGAGGATCGTAGAAGAGGACCCCTCAGTTTCCCAAGACAAGAGTCAAGAAAATCTTCAAACGGACGAAAGAAAAGATTATACACGGCCTCGCCTCTATGCGGATGTTTGTAATGACACACGAACGAATATTCCTACACGGAATAGATATTCCGTGTTGGAAGATTTAAACTAAGTCTCGCGCCTGATTCCTTCAATCAAAGCAAGTCGACCATAAATGGAATTAGAAAGTTGGACCCTAGGTACAAAATTAAGATTAATGTGGACAAGATAGGGTTATGCGAAGCTTTGATTGATACAGGCACCGATCTTTCAGTGGTCGACCTAAGAACAGCACTTTTTGCTGGCCGTGAAATAAATAGTCTCACTAAAACGTGTTCAGGACCCGATGGGAAAAAATTAGATATGGTAGGTAGCATTATTTTAGATTTAAAAATTGATGACACTGAATTATCCCACGAATTTGTAGTAATGGACGCGCAGCTACGAACCAGGAGAATTAGTAGCAGTTTGGACACCAATTAGGAAAATAGGAAAGTGTGAGAAACTACTGAGAAAATATTTTGGCCCATATAGAATATTAAAGAAGCTGTCCAACGTAAATTACTTAATTGAACCAAAAGATAATCCTGGCCAAGACCCATTGATTGTCCATGTCTCAAGAATCAAACCCTATTTTGAAAGAATTGATGAGGTCAATCACGAGGACGTGACGACCTCTGGAGAGGGGGAAGTGTTAAATCATGATTAATGGCGTATTTCTTATATTATTTTTAATATATTTGAAATTTAAATTATATATTTATTTATTTTTATATTCTATGATATTTATTTAAAACAGATTATTTAGATTATCATCATTTGTATTTAGGTACACGTGTGACTTCACTGCTCTCTTTGATGTGAGAAAATAAAGAGAGGATTCTGGAGGCTACTTAAAGTAGACTTATCTCATTATTCCCTTATATAAATTTGTAGGATGGTTGAAACACGCTCTGGTAAGATGCAAGACCCAGCACAGGAGAGAATCATGGCTGAAGAGTCTGCCAAGCCGCAACCTGGTGCAACAATATATATCTTGACTCAGTTCAACCCCCACGAGTAACGAAATTGATCTCTAGCACTTTAATAAGTAAATACTTGACCAACTAATCCGTAAAAAGTTTCTTGTCTAACTTATTAGCATTAGCAATCTTTCGAGTTAAAGAAATCTTCCACAGGTATTTATATTGGAACGATACATAGAAGAGATTAGCATGACCCCTGCGTAAGAATGACACGCAAAATCGTGAAGCGCGTTCCATAATTTTTTAAATAATTACTGATAATATGCAAATCTCCGAAAATATTGACATCCTTAAATGTCACATCGATTGTCTAAAACGCCGAGCACACCCTTATTGGTTGGAATACTCAAATATGAAGGCACTTTTAATTTGCTCGACTAATTGGTCATTAATACATGGTCATCTAGTCTTATAATATGATGGTATTTATTCCAAATATATACAGTTAAAATACTTATTGCTATATATTGTCGCGGAGATAAATAAAGCAAGGGCAAATTTGGGAATAATTAATTTATTATAAAGGTGGGTATTTACCTTTTAGTTCTCCAATAAAATTATATATAAGAGGTATTTATAGGGAGAACAACTTATCCCAAGGTAAAGATAATAAAATAATGAGCGTCGTCGGCAACCGAGGTGTCCCCGTTTTCCTTATTTGCAAATAAGATTCCGAGAACCCCTCACATCTGTGGTTTCCCCCGAGGTCCAGGAATGATTGACAGGTGTCCCATGGAGATTCTTGTGACCGGAGTTGTAGAGATACTTTACAATATACACACAGCCCCCTTACGCGCGGCTGAGTCGACCTCTTAATAAGTGTAAAAGTTCAACTATTTCTAACTGAATACTTACAGTATAATGTAACAGGTATACCTGCGAAATAGGTGAAAACAGATGGCTACTCAATCCTCCATGTAACACCAGTCCTCCACTAATTACGTCCAGCTAGCTCAGTGAGTAACACGCCACCGGAATTAATCACAGAGTAAGGAGCTCCGTGCTACCACCAAAAAAGGAGCTGACCCCACCGTAGTAATTAAGTACAGGCTGATTAGCGTGATGCCGTGAGAGAAGGTAAATTACACATCGTCTTCTACATCATCAGGACTTTATCTCTGGTAGATATTCCTTCTGTCAGCACTTCGTTACTACGCATGGGTTAGATACATACCACTACAAACTGTATTTTCCTGGAGATATGTTATTTTGTTCATGCAATAGGTAAAGAAGAAGCAATAAAGGTTAAGGAGAAATGACTTATAATTAAAAGAAAGGGAATATGGCTGCATGTTCACAGAGACGTTACTACGGATCGGTTATAAGTTAAAGCTATTTACATATTGGATTTTCCTTGGTGCAATATTTTGTTCATACAAGAGGGAAAGAAGAAAAAAATCAAATCTCCCAATCCAGGGCTGAGAGATTCAGGTGGTCGCAATGTGGTGGTTGCTCTACATCGAAGGTCACCCCGATCGGTACCTAGGTCGTCTGCGAACGATTTGATGCCCCTGTATTTCCTCAGACAGGTTGAGTGTGAGACGCGCGACCGCGCAACAACGAAGAAGCAATAACGGTTAGGAAGAAATGGCTGTAATGTAAAGAGAGAGAATATGGCTGCAGGTTCACCGGTGTTATAACATAAAAATATTTTGAAGAAGTTTCCTTCTTAGCATTTTATGAAATTGGTCGTTTCAAAGATGCCCTATCGTAAACGTGGGATTTTTCAGGGAGAAAGTTTGCCCAATCACAAATATATGTTTTATTAAAACAGAAAATACAAGATCAGCCATTAAAAAAATCTTATAAAATCTTTTTTCTTTCACAGATTGACAAATCGAAGCAATAATTATAAGTTATAACACGCATTGAGAAAAACGAAACACGTATATTTGTATATTTTTCAACATTTTAGGGCATACATCTATGCATATACGAGGGCCATCCAATAAATAAGTTTCCCTATTTTTTTTCTGCAAACGAAACGTTGTAAAAATTAGTTAGTATGGAATAAATGGTCACTAGGATGCGTTGGAGGCTGGTGACCTTCAAAATCACGCTACTCGTACGCGCAAGTCCGTAGCGCTTCAGTTTCCATGGAGCTACCTACCACTGGTGAACGTGTCCACTTGCGAACTCCGTTCTGTAATTCGTTTTTTCACGGCGAAAAATGAAACTGCGGTCAATATTCATCGCAATTTAGTGTCAGTGTATGGTGAAGAATGTATGAGCATCCAAATGGTTCGCCGATGGCGTTCACGGTTCTTAGAAGGACGGCAAAACGTGCATGATGACGAGCGAAGCGACAGGCCCGTTACTGCTACGGACAATGCAGCCGTTGCTGCTGTTCGGAATGTGGTGGAAGCAGATCGCCGCGTCACCATTGACGAAATAATGATTCGACTGCCTCCTGGAATCGAAATTGGACGCTCTTCGATTGGAACAATCATGTCAGATATTTTGAATTTTCGCAAAGTCTGCGCAAGATGGGTCCCGCGTTTGCTCTTGGAAAATCACAAGCAACAACGGATGGAGGCAGCCCGAGCTTTCCTGGAAATGCATCAAAGAGATGGAGATCAACTGTTTTCCCGTATTGTCACTGGAGATGAAAGCTGGGTGCATCATTCAACTCCAGAAACAAAACGACAAAGCATGGTGTGGAAGAAGCCTGAGGAAAGTGCACCAAAAAAGGCGAAGGTCACAATCTCTGCAGGCAAAGTTATGGCTATGGAAAACTTCAAATGGGAAATTTTCACACATCCACCTTATTATCCGGAACTTGCCCCAAGCGACTTCCATCTTTTTCCAGCACTCAAGTGGCACCTTGGAGGCAAGCACTTTGCGAATAATGACGAAGTGCAGGCGGAGGAGAACCACTGGCTACGAAGACAGGACACGGCTTGGTACAACAGTGGTATCAAAAAATTGCTACAACGGTACCAAAAATGTTTGGACAGAAATGGTGATTATTTAGAGAAGTAGTCTATGAGTTGTATAATGAAAATAAAATAACTGCATAATTGTAAATAATGTGGTTTATTTGTTAAAAAATAGGGAAACTTATTTATTGGATGGCCCTCGTAGAAGGTGTTCCATTCCACGTTTTAAAACCCTTTATTCAGACATTAACTACATAGCCTTTGCCGGTTCCAAGCCCGGATGAAAAAGGAGGAAGAGGAGCAGTAACAAGCTCACTAAAAAACCTGGGCTCAGCTGGCCCGGCTGATAGTACCCTGTAAGGGCTCCTAATCCAGGGATACAGGATTAGGAGCGTTTGTACTTCATGTTAGGAGTGGCTGCACATGGCGTCTGTTCCTCATGTCAGAGGTGGCCATTTCTTTTGGAGCTAAGTCGGCCTGCCACTGAGTAGTGCTCCCAGTCTTAATGATAAAGGCAGACGCATTCTACCTCACCCAGGCTTTACAGGCTTGATACCCTGATTTGATTGAGTGGAGATAAGAAAGAAGAAGACATAGCATTCTTTACATAGTACTATTTACATATGAAAAATATCCATAGCTCAGAGTCAGTTTTACATGAGGCAAAGTGTTAGTTTACCAAGGATTGTGCCGTTACACTAGCCATCCTAATATTTGGTCTTTTCACGTTTTCGGCGCTATATTCGAGATGTAAATAGAGATATATAGAGAGGGAGGGAAGTTTACAAGTCAATTAGACCGACATAGCTTTCCGAAAACAAAGTTGGAATGGCGTGAAATAGAGAAACGAAGGCTGGCTGGCGTGGAATAGAGGCTAATTAAAAAGAAGAAATCGATAGGTCAAAGAGAGAGCTTCCAGTCGAGCGGATGGAGAAACGAGGCGAGCAACAATTAAGTAATGACAGAGATTGCGGGGGGATCTTAACTGGGATTATACCTCGGGAGGGATATATCTTCCTCCTCTCATTTACATTACAAATCTGGACACCGTAGGCTTCTTATCATTTGATACGTTGTGGCGTAAATACCGTGATGGGGGTATGGCGCAGTACGGCACTATAAACATGGTTTGAACTACGTTGGGAAAAAACGTAAGCAAAACTGGACCGTGTTCTAGTAGGCATCTTAATTTGCTGAATACCGTGGTGGTGGGGTTTTAAAGCGCAGTACGATTTTAAAAACATGGTTTGAACTACATTAGGAAAAGACGTAAACAAAACTAGACCGTAGGCTGCTTCTCCTTATCATTTTGACGTGACAACGTCTTAAATTAGGTTGCGGCTGGGAGTCACTTATGAAAAAGTGTAACGCCCGGTAACGTTACGATGAGTCACCGAACGAAAGTGCTGCGCGCGCGAGAATTAGGCGCATTGAATCGGCGCATGCTTGTCTCTGTCTTTGTCTTTCTCGAACGTTCTTGGCGTTGGAAAAACAAGAAAGCGTCATAATACAAGTTCACACGTGTGGTTAAAGTATCCTCAGCTGTGTCTGTAGTGAAAATGTGGAGTGCTTAGATTCGTCATTTACAACAACTACAACAATAAAGGTAAATAATTGTACACTGATATTTCATTATCGTAAACTATGATTGATTGATTAATTGTTAGATTGACACAAAAGTTGAGAAACTGAGTTTATAGGGTATGTCATACTATTGATAAATGTTGATAGTGTTAAGTAAATTATTAGTTTAAAATTAAATAATTAATTAATTATTATTTTACAAATTTTAAATAGTTTCAAATTTATTTAGCAAAAATTTGAACCTTCGATCTGAATAAATGTTTTGATTTTCGAATTGATTCTTTAAAATTACAAATATTAAGAAAAAGTGGCAGATATAAGAAAACTTTATTTAAACTGTGTTGAGCAAGAATTTTAACATCTAATTTAAGTAAATGTTTTAATTTTCAACTTCATCATTTACAATTACAAATTTAATTTAATTTCAAATTTATTTAGCAAAAATTTGAACCTTCGATCTGAATAAGTGTTTTGAATTTCAAATACCAACGCGGCTGGTGGAGTGGCGATCTATCGTAAATTATCATCGACATCTACGGCGGAAGTGTTCCAAGTTGCGATTACAGACGTAACTCGTGTCATTAAAACCAAGGGTGACATGTGCATGACTGAAGTTACTTGCTTCGCCGCTAATACTAGCTTCAAGTTTATACTCGGTGCTGTATATATTCATCCAGGAGCTAGTATGCAGGATATTGGAATGTTACTATGGCAAGGACTCGGTCCGTACATTCACAACAGCCAGTACGTGCCACCGTTCGTGCAAGTTGATTCTAGTATACCGATTCTTCTGTGTGGTGATTTTAACAAAAACGTAAAGCCTGACAACTCGTTTCTTAATTTCATGAAAAATACGTATAATCTTGATTGCGTATCAAACGTTTCTAAGTCAACTACGTTAAAAGGAACAACTATCGACTTGACTTTCGCAAGACACATTACAGCAGAAACACTTCCTTTCATTTCATATTTCTCCTATCATCGTCCTATCCTCAACAAAATCACTCAAATAGGAATTAGTTAAGTTTAAGTTTACATGTACAATGTTTTAGTAAACAAAATATATTTCTATAGTTATTTGATATGTTATTCTGTGGCGTAAATATCGTGGTGGGGGGTTTTATGGCACAGTACGATGCTAAAAACATGGTTTGAACTACGTTAGGAAAAGAGGTAAGTAAAACTGGACCGTGTTCTAGTAGGAATCTTAATTTGCTACGTTGTGACGTGAATACCGTGGTGGGGGGGGGGGGGGGGGGTTTTATGGCGCAGTTCGGCGCTGAAAACATGGTTTGAACTACGTTAGGAAAAACGTAAACATAACTGAACCGTAGGTTGCTTCTCCTTATCATTTTTGCTACGTTGTGACGTGAAAACCGTGGTGTTACGGCGCAGTACAAGTAAAGGTTTGAACTAAGTTAGGAAAAGACGTAAACAAATCTAGAATTATAAGAAATAAAAACGATCAAGCAATAATGTTTCTTTTACGCATATAATAAACTTATAGTGTTCTTTCTGCGGGAGGGCTTGGCTCATTAGTAGTGAAATTCTCCCAACAGTTTCACCAATTTAATTAACTAGCCCGTTTTTTAAAAGGAGAACTCTAATATTCAATATAACTTACCGTGCAAATTCCATTAAAAATTATATAAAAAGGAAGTTGTACCTTTTAGCATGTATATCGGGATTCAGATAATAACTCTGAAAGATACACCCATGGACAAAACTTAAGAAAGTTGTACCTTTTAGCATGTATATCGGAATTCAGACAATAACTTTGAAATATATTACAGTGAGCTTTATTGAAGACTCACTAGATAACCAAGTGTGAACTACACTCATGGACAAAACTTAAGGAAGTTGTACCTTTTAGCATGTATATCGGGATTCAGACAATAACTCTGAAAGATATTACAGTGACCTTTATTGAAGACACACGAGATAACCAAGTGTGAACAACCTCCGTCTCCTCAAAAAATAAATAAATAGACTATCATTTTAGCGTACGATCAGGGTAATATTCTTCTCTTTTAAATTAGTTTTATAAGTTACGATCAATTGAAACCTCTCTATTACATTGTTCATATTTGGTTATATAAGGTTAAATATCAAATAAATATAAAATGGTAAGAGAGATGACGAGAACCGGCTGATAGGAGATTTAGCAAGGCTCAGCACGTCTTTCAAAAGATAAATATTTTAACACAAACTTGTTAATTACCCGAGAAAGTTTTTTTTTTTTAAGGCGTGAAGTAAAGAAAAAGAAGGAAGAAACGTTACTTCCATGCTGAATCTTACATTCGACAATTGGAATGGGAAGTGGGGGAATGAAAATAAATGGACGAACAAAAGTGGCTTCGATTAAAGAAGACGCGCTGGGTGGAAAGTCTAATGGATGGACGACGTCGTGTATTGATCAGTCTATCTATTAGGTTGATCAATTCATAAGAGGACATCCATACGGACAAGGCACCTCAGTTGGCCGGTATTGTTATCAGGATGCATGGACCTATCTGATCTGCTCCATGGACAAGACACCACCACCACCTCAGTTGGCCGGTATTGTTATCAGGATGCATGGACCGATCTGATCTGCTCCATGGACAAGACACCACCACCACCTTAGTTGGCCGGTATTGTTATCAGGATGCATGGACCTATCTGATCTGCTCCATGGACAAGACACCACCACCACCTCAGTTGGCCGGTATTGTTATCAGGATGCATGGACCGATCTGATCTGCTCCATGGACAAGACTACCACCATCTACTATGTTGACTAGAGCGTGACGCTTTACTTAAGATCATCCCATTCCGACTGAAAGACGAAACACATCATCACAGGGAACTCCAACTCACGATGGCAATGCTATTTTATAACATATATGCATTTGTGTATGTGTGAATATATATACATCTATAAAAGCATATGACTCCACTCCCGTCAAATTAAACGTCAAATCTAGACGCCAATTATTGACCGTCGCCGCAAACTAATGGCCTCGAGTAGGTGACAAAGCCACAACAACAGCTTTTGGAAACTGAAAAGCGTCCACCTAGAGACCATTGTTCGGGGCTAATAACCCTAGTCAGCCTAGGGCAGACTTTATTCCATGAGATCCACACGGAATCTAATGGAATCTTCACAATTTGCCAAAGAGGTGTTTAGTTGGCAAAGTGGCTGGGTCTAGTTTGCGGCGACGGTCAATAGATGGCGTCTAGTTTTTACGTTTAATTTGACGGGAGAGGAGCTCTATGCTTTTATCCATTTCCTCCCTGCAAATTTTCCATTTAATTTTGAAAATAATAACATATTAAGAAAAATTAAATTTTCTGCTTGATTTTTGATTGTGTGGTTAAAATATTGAAACTATAATAATTAAAATAGTTTTGATCAGAGATTATGGGATATGTATTTAAAAAACATAATTTGAGAAAGGTACTGCCTGGCTTAAGGCGTAAGAATAAAAAAAAATGAAAAACTTATTTACATAATGTACAAAAGGTTTGAGCCGGCCATCGGGAAACAACAACAATGAGTTTTTATAGGGTGGGCGTGACCTCTGGCGGTCGATTTATAAGAGTATTTGTATCTATGAAATATAATCTATATATATATATATATAAATGAATGTATGTGTGTGTGTCCTTTATGCCTGACCAAACCATTCATTGGAACGCCATGAAACTTTGGGAAGTTATTTAGTATAGTACTGGGAAGGTTTCTAGCAAATAAATTTTTTGAAATAACTTTTCGCCTAAAAATAATCAAGATAAATATTCTAATTTATCTGTTATAATTCAACAATCTGCTCTAAATATTATCATGATGATACGATGATTTTGTAATGTAGAAAATTAGGAAAGACAAAATGAGACAAGAATAATGATACAATTCCAAGGCAAGATACTATTCCTTTAACTTCCAATTACCGAGGGAACCAATTAATATTGATTTTATTCAACTTATCGAGTATTTTTATAGGGACCGGGAAAAAATGTTCACTAGATAACGCTTTACTAGAACTATCTTCCGTAACGCATTTTCGTGATACAATTCCGTGGACATAGGGTTTCTATCAGTTATTCATCGTAATAGCATGTAACGTGCAAAAAGAATGTTTCTTCCAATGTCCTACATTGGTTAGTTTGATTCTTCGACACACCTTTGATGTCAATCCTCCACCGCTATCTTCTACTGTCCATTCGACCGACTTAAGAACGAATTCTTCGGAAGCATATCGATAAATTGATTTCTTTCTTTGCTGCTTCAATATTGCTGATGTTAAAAAGCATTATTCATTCAATCTTACAATAGAACCGTTCCGAGATATCCTTCATTCCCGCCTTCTACTCGTAGTAGAGATCCTCTCTCTATATATATAAAGGACAACACCTAGTTTCAGAACCAAAGTGTCTTTTAGATAGAGGTGTCATCTTACTGTAGAACTGCTAAGTGGTCAAAATGGTAATATTGGCGATGAAAAAAACTGTCATTTGTAGAGAAGTGTCCCTCTAGTGAGATGCATGGTATCGCTGAAGAGCTGCTTGCGATTCTCAACCAAACTTCGCAGCGGTGGCAGAAGCGCCATATACATATTCATTGTACATAGAATATATCAATTATGTTAATCGTGATTTGTCTAGCGAGAATGTCATAGAGGTTCTACTGTATTGATTCCCATTGAATCGCTGTGGTTCACTAATGTAATAAGTCCATAGATTTTTACAACATGAAAATAGAGAATGGATTACTTCCAGTAGAGTGGAACAGGTAACTTGACCGACCAATAGCAGATTTCTCCGTGCATATAGGAATCCTTTCTATGCAGCATGTCTAGCGTCCCAGTAGAAGAGAGAGGATAAAAAGAATCTTACTTTGACACGTGGAACTCTAGATGCGATATACAGTAGAACTACCTCCCTGTAAAGGACAACACCTAATTGCAAAGCCAAAGTGTCCTTTAGGGAGAGGTGTTATAAAATTACTAGTATTTTCTCACAATGAGTATCTTTTTAAAGATACTTAAATAACTTTAATGAGTAACTTTTTTCACAAATTTATCATGAATAGAGGTGTCCTCTTACCGAAGAGTTGCAAGATAGTATAAAAATGGTAATTCTGCAAATGAAAACTGTCCTTTGTAGAGAGGTGTCCTCTAATGGATATTCTACTATATATAACATGTAAGTAAACCAATGTTTTCTTAATAACAACGCCAAACCGAATGAGATCAGAGATTCAATGAAAGGAACATAGAAGAGACAAGCAGAACAAAAGCTATGGTTGCTTAGTAACGGCGCAGAAGCAAAGAAGAAAAAAGGGCCGGGAGGTTTTGTAGCAGGAGATGAGACAAAGGAGTAAGATCCATTATCGAGATGGGACAAATGATTGCCAGGTATACACCCGGAATTTCAATAAAGCGCGAGCCACAAATAGAGAAAGAGATGGTTATTACCGACGTCAACTCCAATTCTGGGCGCTTTAATTCCGCCTTTGTTGGAAATGGACGGAAATTGGGAGCTTTTGGACCTCGGCTTTTTTTTTACACGCCGTGGCTTTGTCTCTGGGAAGCTTGCTACATTCGGATGACATAAATATCTTCGCAACAACCCCAACCTTAGATAGGTTTAAGTCTCACGCGCAGCTTTTTCGAGATATCGAAAGTTAAAGAAGAAATATATATGTATACGGATATATTATATATATATACACATATACAAAAAAAAAACTATTTGGTTAGCAACCAAAAATCTATACCGCTAATAATTCACTTATATGGTCGACTTTCCAACATAGTACAAATAATGGGGTATCGTTTATTCAGTAATCATTCCTCACTGAGTTACGGACATGCCTGTCCTTCAACAAGACGCTAAAATGACAAGATTAAGGGATAGCGTTTATTCAGTAATTATTCACCAAAATATATACATATGTATATACAATATATAGTTGCAGAACTATCTTCCGCGTAACGCATTTTCGTGATACAATTCCGTGGGTTTGTATCAGTTAGTCATCGAAAGAGCATGTACCGTGTAAAAAGAATGTTTCTTTCAATGTCCTACATTGGTTAGTTTAATTCTTCGACACACTTTGATGTAAATCCTCAAATATTACAACAATTAGGAATCGGTTAACAAGCAAAAAAAAATGCTGACAAAATAAAAAATGAGGTTAAACACCAAAATTTGATTAGCAACCAAAAATCTATACAGTTAATAATCCACTTGGTCGTCTTTCCAACATAGTACAATTAATGGGGTAGCGTTTATTCAGTACACAGTAAACAACCAGGTTTACGGACATGCCTGTCCTCCAACGGGACGCTAAAATGACAAGACTAAGGGAACGTTTATTCAGTAATCATTCACCAACTATATCCAAAACACTCAAATATGCATTAAAGTGATTAACTTCAAGATATCTTTTATATTACGAAGGTTTTTTTTATTTATTTTTTTTTAAGAAAAAGCTTTAATACAATATGATTTTTACAAAGCAATAACGCGCCATCTATATATAACGAATGAGACATTAAGACGCGAATGTTTCTTTTACTTCATCGCAGTAAGGACAGTAGAAATTTGATTTATTTGTGAAAATAAACATTCGCGTCTTAATGTCTTCTTTCGTTATATGATTTTTGTTTATAGATACACTCATGGATAAAACTTAAGGAAATGGAAAGTCTGATGTCGCTGGTTGTCTTTTTTTTTTTTCTTCTTCTTCTTTCCTTTTTTTTTTTAAGAAGACAGAGGTGATTTTGTTCACACTTGGTTATCTCGTGTATCTTCAATAAAGGTCACTGTAATATCTTTCAGAGTTATTGTCTGAATCCCGATATACATGCTAAAAGGTACAACTTCCTTAAGTTTTGTCTATGAGTGTATCTTTCAGAGTTATTGTCTGAATCCCGATATACATGCTGAAAGGTACAATTTCCTTAAGTTTTGTCCATGAGTGTATCTTTCAGAGTTATTGTCTGAATACCGATATACATGCTAAAAGGTACAACTTCCTTAAGTTTTGTCCATGAGTATAATGGCAAAAATAGGTTTGAGGTGCAACAACAAAAGAAATCCCGAGATTCGAACCAATTAGCTGAGGCTTCATGTTCGCTCTTACTATCTAGACGTAGTTGATTGGCTGACTGATGCCATGTGATAGTTTGGAACCAATCAGTGTACGAATACACCAGACAACCCTATATACCAACCTACCTACATATATTATCCTTATAAGACGTGTATAGATTAGATATATTCATATCCGAAAATACACAACAGAAAAACTATTTCTATAAAATCAGAAAAATTTGTTCTCTCCAATAAACATTTATAAAAAAATAATTTTAAAAACGTCGGTGGACGAGTGAGTGGGTAACACCCTCGATCCCCGACAGTCATGAACCGGGATTAAATCCCGCGTTAACATTTTGTTTAATATGTGAATAACCTTCACATTTATTGTTACAATTAACATAAACTATGTTCCTCTTGTTGAGCGGTACCTAATAAAGTGATTTTGGAACCGATATAAAAAACAATGTTCTATATGAAATCTATATAAACACAAAGTGTGTGTCAAGGTAAGAAATGGTTGTGTTTTTAAAAGAAAGAAAGGCGCACACAGGATTATATTGGTAAAGAGAAGGACGCAGAAAGAATGTGTGTAGACAGAACGGTGGGATGACGGTCATTAAATAAATTGGGCTATTAGGGGAACGTTCTTTTATAGCACCTCCAATTTGGCTTCTTGGACAAACTCTTAATCCAGCTCTCTATATCACGCTTGTAATCATAATAAGGAACTTTTGTTTTAATAACTACAAAAAAGGAGAAGTAAAGAAGGAGATACAAAAAAAAATTAACAAAAAAAAAATATGCAGGAACTAATCAATCTTCTGTATAACCCCAAAGAACTAAATTAGAATGGTAATTTGGCTAGAGTTGGGTATCGAGGTCTTTGAAATGCGTGGTGTCGCTGGAGACCCGCTGGTGATTCTCCACCAAACTCTGCAGAGCTGGCAGAGGCGCCATGTTCTTTGTACATAGTATGATGTATATATATAATTATCTTTTTTTTTTTTTAATAGTGCAGACTGTGCACTTTGACAAGAAGTCTATAAAATTATTTTAATAGTCAATTTGTCGATGTCTTTGAGCCTTGTTAGATATAGATAGCAATTTTAAATAGACGTTTGAAAGGGAAAGTTGGATTGTAGATGGGTGTGGGGAAGAGAAGGAAGGGTACAATCGAGAGTGAGCTGCTAAGAAATCACAGCAAGCTTCTTGAGAAAGTCCACGATGTGGAATCTGAGTTGTTTCTTAGTTACGAATGAACAGGATCGAACGGTGGCCACCTCCCCGTGACTGGGAACAGTAGATAGTTTTACACTATTTTGCTGTGGTTTCAGATAACTAGAGCTTAACGCTATAGAAGTCTGGGAGCTGGTTTTATCCAAGTACCAAATCCATACACCAGTTTGTTGGCTAATGAGCACGGTAACAAGAAGAGAAGGGCATGCCGGCTTATAGACCGAAAGAGAGGTGGTTTTATCCAAGTACCAAATTCGAACACCATTTTGTATAGCGTTATTTTGCTAATGATCACGATAGCAAGAAGCGAAGGGCATGCTTTGCCAACTCAAGGTGGAGAAGCCTTCCACATTTATAATTACTGTATTTCCCCTTTTCTTAAAATGATATTTCTTATACCTATCAAATAAGACTCAGTAAAGATGTGCTTAAATTGTCTAGATTTTCCCAAACTTCAGGAGGCTCTAGAATAGAGGTTGACAATCAATTCAACACGCGGGTCAAATTTCATAACAAATATTTCCTGACGCAACTGATTTCGCTGTTGGTATTGTTGTGATATGTACAATGATGAAGTTTCATTTGAGCTAGCTCCGCAACATGGACTCCATTCTGCTGTCCTAAAAGCTTATATCCATAGTTTTATTGAATACTACAAGGTTCTCCCAAAAGTTCGTAAACACTTACAAAAAAATTGAAATACCAATATTATTCGTCGTTAGGTATAATGTATTTGTATTATGTATAAAGTAATTGTATTATGTAATATTAGGTATTCACCGTAATAATACAAGGTGTGTCCAATAAATAATGAGACCGGTCAAAAACAAAGAAACAATGAAATGATATTTTTTTTTTTTAAAGTCTATTTAAAAAAAAATTGGAAAGCTTCAGCTACACAGCGGTATATCACATCACGTGATTGCGCGCGCAGTCGATAAATTGTAAGCTTGTGAAAAGAACGCCTTGCATAACAACTTCTCATTTGTAATGGATAGAAAATTCGAACAACGAATTTGTATTAAATTTTGCTACAAAATTGGGAAATCGGCTTCAGAAACTTTTTAGATTTGTTGAAATTGGCATTTGGAAATGAAAATGTAGATAAGCCCACCACATTTAGATGGTTTTCACGATTTAAAAATCGGTGAATCGGTGAAAGATGAGAAGCGTGTTGGACGTCCAATTCTGCACAGGAACCCTGAAAAGGTAAGCCAAATTTCAAATTTGCTAAAAGAAAATCCACGAATAGGGAGGGTTACGGGACATTGAGGAAGAAACAGGGATATCAAAATCATTAGTTGGATCGATAATTAAAGAAGACTTGCAGTTAAAGAAGACACCTTCAAAATTTGTCCCTAAAATGCTCACAATCCAACAAAAGGAGAATCGCGTTGAAGTTGCCAAAAAATGCTTGAAATGGTGGAATATAACCCTAATTGGAAGGAAAAAGTAATAACTGGAGACGAGACATGGGTTTACGGGTATGACCCGGAAACAAAACGCCAATCCAAGGAAAAGTTGAACCAAGAACGAAGAAATCCCGACTTTGCAAGTCAAAAAACAAAGTCTTATTGGTCACGTTCTTTGACATAAAGGGAATTGTGTATTATGAATATCTAGAGGAAGGTCAAACAATCAATAAGAAGTCTTATTTAAACATTATGAGACGTGTACGTGAATCAATTCGTCTGAAAAGAAGTGAAATGTGGAGTTCCAAAAATGATAATGCACCACCACACACCGCTACATCTGTACTGTCTTATTTGGCTAAACACGACATCCAAATACTTCAACACACACACACAACCTCCCTATTCCCCAGACCTAGCTCCAAATGATTTTTTTCTCTTTCCAAAACTCAAAATGGCTCTAAAAGAAAGGAGATTTGACACTAGTGAGTCCATCATAGCGGATTCGAAAAAGGTCTTGCAGAACATCCCGTAAAATGCCTTTTCTAAATGTTTTAAATCATGGGAGAAGAGATGGAAGGGGACTATTTTGAAAAATACTAATAATTTTTTTTAATCATTCCATTTTTTCTTTAATTTTGACCAGTCTCATTATTTATTGGACACATCTTGTATTATTCGCCAAGTAATAAGAAAACAAGAACTTTTGGTACAACCTTATATTTCTGGGATTTCACTCTCTTCAGTGTAGCATATATAAGCAGAATCGTTCAATACAGTATCAGAACTCTAAAGAAGCAGTCTGGTAGATTAAATTAGCGAAACCGCTGGGAAGGTTCACCACTGATCAACCAAGCCCTTCCAATATATTTTATCATCACAGTAAGAACATTAGAAAAGTTTGTTTTAAGTATAAAAGAAACATTCGTGTCTTAAAGATTATATTTATTAAATGGACTCCCTATGGACATGCAGCCCATAGGTCTTGATGGCCATAGAACCAAGCGGATGATGAGCTTAGAGTATCCTTCAATCCTTCAGAAAGCTCGGCAAAAGGAGAAACCACATCGTCTTCTTCTTCTTTCTTATCTCCACTCAATCATATTAGGGTATCAAGTTGTGACCCTTGATGGTGTTGTTTGACAACCATCATGACTGGGTGAAGTAGAATGCGTCTGCCTTTGTCTTAAGACTGGGAGCACTACTCAGTGACAGGCCGACTTAGCTCCAAAAGAAATGGCCGCCTCTGACATGAGGAACAGACGCCATGTGCAGCCGCTCCTAACATGGAGTACAAACGTTGCTCAACCTGTATCCCTGGAGCCCTTACAGGGTACTATCAGCTGAACCCAGGTTTTTTAGTGATCTTGTTACTGCTCCCCCTCCTCCTTTTTCATTCGGGCTTGGGACCGGCAAAGGCGGAGTTAACCAGATCGTCCTCAATCGACCGGGGTTGGTAGATGGATCAATTTCAATATTTTACCCAAATTGATAGAGATGGTTGGAAGCTACCAGGCGTTACGCCGTTAGACCAGCTCGCTGCTAATCTATCATCACCAGTGGAGAATGATTGAAAGGAAAGATGTCGTTTTTTTATAGTGAGAAGTTAATTATTCGCCAAATTGGAAAACGGAAGAGAGATATTTCTCCAAGAGAATTAGAATTTTTCAGATAATAATAAATTGGTTAGAAAGAGAAAAGCTATATTTCAATATATAGATAACGGATTTTCAGAAATTTATTAATTTTTTTCCTCTATCCGAACATTTTGATATATTTTGATACGTCGCTAAATATTAATTAAAATCTTGGAGTTTTTAAGAGCAATTTTCAGTTTCCTTGATGATTCCTAAATTTGCATACGATCATTAAATCTAACAAATTAGTTGGTAACAATTTTACTAAATACTTACGATACTTTTTTTTTCTTTAGAATGAAAAATGGCTATGTAATCGAAAAAGGGGGGACTTTTAAACGCGTTTTAAAAATGGGAGCATAATTAGCTTGTATGGAATAAGATAACGAAAAACCCGAGAATTTTTATATATTCCATAAGCTCAATTAAAGTTATTTCTAATCTTCACTATTTTTATTATTATACTTTCAAGAATTTTGCCACGACTGCATTACCAATACCATTTAGTACTAAAAAGAACCAGCAAATAATTCCATAGCATAATCCTCAAGATAATCAAAATCAGCAGAAAATCTTATTTCATAATATACATACACTTACCACACTGCTATATTGTAGAACGACATTTGAAAATTACCCCGCATGTGTTTCTTTTGAACGAAAAATCTAAATTTATTTTAAGGAAAAATAACGATTATTTCTAACCTTAGGGAGGAGGTATGAAAGGATGAATTGTGAAGAGTAATGATAAACGGAAAATAAAGTGTCCAGGGATGGGAAACGAACCCACAGTGTTCCTCCGCTTACCGGGCAGATGTCCACTAGGCCACTGGAAACTTTATTTATTTTACCATTTATCATTACTCTTCACAATTCATCCTTTCATACTTCATCCCTAAGGTTGGAAATAATCGTTTATTTCTCTTTAAAATAAATTACGATTTTTCTTTTAAAAAAAAAGAAACACATGCGGGATAATTTTCAAATGTCGTTCTACAATCATAAGCCGCATTATATTGTATTATAAAATTTGCAATATGGAATTACATTGAGCTGTAAAAAAAGTATTTTAAAATGGGTGAAGTGAAGTGAGAAAGAAGTCTACAAAGGTGGGCTGAAAGAAGACACCTGCTCCTTTAGCACAAACTTTTTAAATGGATGAAAAGACATGTCCTGAGTATCGCTCAATGAGATTTTTAGATGGCATCCTTCGAAATAAATATCAACGTTAATTTTAATACTCCGAAATGAAAGTAGTAATCACAACGTTTAGTTGATATTTTTTACAAAAGATGGCGCTTTGCCATCTAAAAAGTACATTGAGCAGCACTTAGGGCATGTATTTTTATTCATTTGAGCTGTCTGAGCACGATTGTCATCTACCTTAATACATTCTTTCTCTTTTAATATATTTATAAATATACTCATGGACAAAACTAAAGGAAATGGAAAGACTTTGTTATCGCCGGTTATCTTTTATTTAACGGAAGCAGAGGTTGTTCACACTTGGTTATCTCGTGTGTCTTCAAAAAAGGTCACTGTAATATCTTTCAATGTTATTGTCTGAATCCCGATATACATGCTAAAAAGTACAACTTCCTCAAGTTTGGTGTATGACTGTATATTGGTTATCTCGTATGTCTTCAATAAAGTCCACTGTAATATCTTTCAGAGTTATTGTCTGAATCCCGATATACATGATACAAGGTACAAATTCCTTAAGTTTGGTCTATGAGTGTATATTGGTTATCTCGTATGTCTTTAATAAAGTTCACTGTAATATCTTTCAGAGTTATTATCAGAATCCCGATATACATGATACAAGGTACAAATTCCTTAAGTTTGGTCTATGAGTGTATATTGGTTATCTCGTATGTCTTCAATAAAGTTCACTGTAATATCTTTCAGAGTTATTATCAGAATCCCGATATACATGATACAAGGTACAAATTCCTTAAGTTTGGTGTATGACTGTATATTGGTTATCTCGTATGTCTTCAATAAAGTCCACTGTAATATCTTTCAGAGTTATTGTCTGAATCCCGATATACATGATACAAGGTACAAATTCCTTAAGTTTGGTCTATGAGTGTATATTGGTTATCTCGTATGTCTTCAATAAAGTTCACTGTAATATCTTTCAGAGTTATTATCAGAATCCCGATATACATGATACAAGGTACAAATTCCTTAAGTTTGGTCTATGAGTGTATATTGGTTATCTCGTATGTCTTCAATAAAGTTCACTGTAATATCTTTCAGAGTTATTATCAGAATCCTGATATACATGATACAAGGTACAAATTCCTTAAGTTTGGTCTATGAGTGTATATTGGTTATCTCGTATGTCTTCAATAAAGTTCACTGTAATATCTTTCAGAGTTATTGTCTGAATCCCGATATACATGGTAAAAGGTACAACTTCCTTAAGTTTTGTCCATGAATAGCCCATGAGAGTCTTTACCTATAAGGACAGTTGCCGTTCTAATTCTTAAAAACACACGATTTATAACTAGCAGCTTAAATGGGTTTCAGCTGGTATTAGAGAATAATACAATTACGAATGCATTAGTAGCGTTGTGGCATAAACTGTCGACATTCAGAACCTGGGATCGAATCCCTCACCCATTTGGAGCTCTTTTTTCCCCTTAAAGATAAAGTTTTAATAGACCCTTATATTCAGGAACATACGCTAAATGCCGTCAGTGACAATTTGACAATTAAACAACTTTATTGACATCTCGTCAATCTTTACACTCAAAGGGAGTTATAAGGTAATAATAATGGTAGGAATGAAGAGAGATATATACAATCGACGTAGTCCTCTCCGAGGGCACGTCCGGATCAGGAGCTTAAAGCCGCCTTGAATCTAGACAGATCCCTGCCATTTGGGGAGTTCATGTTCGGAAATGCCGTCAGTGAGTGCAAGCAACTAAACAGGATTCGAACATCCTCTAAATACAACAGTCCAACTGCTTTCTTCCATCGAGGACCCCATCATCGCCTGGAGGAGGACTCTATCGCGGTGGGGAAGAACACCTGGCTGATTTTTTTCATGTAAATATTTTAAACCTCTTTCCCTACTGTTGACTAGATGTCAAAAACGGTTTTTAATTGTCAAAAAACTGCTTTCTAAGTGTTAATATAAAGCAATAACGAGTCGTATACGTTGTATATACACTGTATAACAAAAAAAAATCGACGCACCAAGAAGTTGTCAGATTAGGACAAAAATTGGTGTATGTAAAGAGCATGTATAGGGAAAAAAACGCTGGAGCTCTTGCTATGCATAATTTAGGCCACCAAATTTCAATCATTTGCATGTTTGGTCGAAACCTCTTTGTATACGTATTTTCATATAAATCGGACAACTGCTTCTTGGTGCGTCGATTTTTTTTGTTATAGAGTATATATATAATATATAAAAAGATAGATATTTTCTGCTTGTATTCAATTATCTTGAGGATTATACTATGTTAGTTATTTGCTGGTTCTTTTTTAGGACTAAATGGTATTGGTGATGCAGTCGTGGTTAAATTCTTGATAGAATAATAATAAAAATGGTTTTGATCAGTAATTGCTTTTATTGTGCTAAAGGAATATATAAAAACATAATTTGGTAAAAAGTACTGCCTGGCTTAAGGCGTAAGAATAAATAAAACAAAATATTATATTTACATAATTACAAACATGTTTGAGCCTACCACGTGAAACAACAACTATCGGTTTTATATAGGGTAAGCGTGACCTCTGGCGGTCGATTTAAACAGAGTATTTGTATCTATGTAATATATTTTTAAATAAAATAATATATTTTAATATAACATTTTAAATAATACCTTTATATAACATATATATAGCTACTGAAAACATTAAGACGCGAATGTTTCTTTCACACATAAATCAAACTACTACTGTCCTTACTGCGATGGAAAAAACATTGGAAAGGCTTGGTAAATCAGTGGTGAACCCTCCCAACGGTTAAGCTGTGAAAGAAACATTCGTTTCTTAATGCTTTCATTTACTTTCTATATGTGTTTACATGTAGCTAGCTTTACGTTAACAAACAGTGACAAACCATGATTACCATGCCAAAGACGTTCCTTTTCCTTAAGTTTTATCCATAGGTGTATGTTACAATATAATGCGGCCCCGTGATTGTAAAACGGCATTCTAAAACTATACCGCATGTGTTTATTGTATTATAAATTACTTTATGTATTATTTACGAACGGAAAAATATGTCCAGGGTAGTCTAGTGGACATGGCATCTGCCCGGTAAGCGGAACACTGTGGGTTCGATTCCCATACCTGGACACTTCTCCGTTTATCATTACTCTTCACAATTCATTCTTTCATACCTCATCCCTAAGGTTAGAAATAATAATTATTTCTCCTCAAAATAAGTTTGGATTTTTGGTTGAAAATAAACACATGCGGTATAGGTGTATATATCTTCATCTACAACTACACTTCAGGGTCACCTTTTTAGAAAAGAATGAAAATTTTTAAAAAAGACTACACAAAAGTAGATCGTCTAGAAAAGAAGAAAGCAAATAAGACATTCCCCATTAAACCGAGTAAAAAAAAACATCTTTTTTTAAAGAAAATTAAATTAATCCAGAGAGAGGATTGATAAAAAAAACTGTAAAGTGTAATCAATTTAGCAGAGTTAATTCGAGATAAAACTGAAAATTAGGGTTGAAAGAGGGGGGGGGGGAAAGGAGAGGGAGGAAAAGAATTTGGGTGATAATCTTTTCGATGAAAGAAAGAAGAGGAGCGAAGGGAAGGGAGGGAAGGACACCCTTTCCTTCAAAGTTGGCGGGCAACCTGGGAGGGTGGGGGGGTAGAAGAAAATTAAATCAAAGTGAGTTTGGAGAAAAGCTTTGAAAACAGATTTAATCCAATTATTTTATGAACTTCCAACATTTCTCTCTGGAGGGACTTGAGAGGAAAAACTTGGGAATATCCTATTAGCGGATGGCATCAAAGAAACGACGAAGTTGTGGTGTTGTCTAACGAAGGTAATGGGACAACTACGTACAACGATACTTCGTAGCCTATATATCCCTTCTCGTACATCAATGAATAATGAGATGACCGATGCCATCATTTGGTAGTGGCAATATAGGCCACATGGACTAAAAAATCATTCTCTTATCATCTCTCTCAGAGATGAGTGCGCTGGACATCCCGATGATCGTCCTGGTGCTGGGGCTTGACCTAAGTTGCTGGACCCTGCTCATCGCGCACACCCTCGTCTGGGACCCTATCTGCGCCTGGACACTGGTCGGCCAAACCCCGCAGGACCTTGCTTCTACTCCCTCGCTCCTCCGCTCCTTGGACCTGCGCTGCCCCAAGGACCCCCAAAGTTCCCAAGAAATGACACTCCGACTGCAGAATATGCCATTTCTGAGTCCAGGTTCTAGTTCGTATCATCTCTTTGCCAAGTCATTCATTCTGAGCCTTGAGATGAGGGGAGAGCCCCTTTACTCTCTGGAGATTGAGATTGAAACACCTTTTATTGACATTTTGTCAATTATGTTTTACAAAATTAATGAAGAGAAATGGGAATATTTACAATGATTTATGAGTGAGGAAGGCTCCACCATCTCGATAGGGTCCTCCTCCAGACCAGGAGAGGGTCCTCTTGGACCCCCCAGCAACTCCAGGGCCAGGAAGTATTTGTAGATTCGGCTCTTGGATGATGCCATGATGGCTAAGGCGTTGTCCTCCAGGTCTCGCCCGAAGATCCAGCTATGGATTTACTCTTTACTCTCTGGAGGAGGACTCTTTGTCGTTGGGGGATTACTTTACCTAACTGTATATAGTTTACTCTTTTTGTTTTATCTGTTTCATTACCATTGACTTGTGTATGATGTCAATAAAATAATTTTCGCGATCTTAGATCGCGAAATACGTGGTATCGCTGGGGATCCGCTAGCGATCTTCAACCAAGCTCTGCAGCGGTGACTGAAGCGGCATGTACAGAATCATTGTACATAGAATATTTTTTTATATCTATTTTTCGTTTTTTATCATCATTTTCATTATTGTTAATTTCTCTTAATTAGTGCGGACTGTGCACATTCCTGTATTGACAAGATGTCAATAAAAATATGTTAGTTGTCATTTGTCTTTCTCTCTTATTCTGCGAATACCTAGAGACAAATCCCCGCTACAGGAACCATAGTAAGATGCAGAAATCATTTCTATGGGAACATATCCAAATACCATACACAATATACTAAGACATCAGCCCGACGTTGATGCAACGGAAAAAAATCCTAAGGATACCTAAAAGGATATTCTAAATTTATTTGAAACATATCAACATTTCAAAATAAGATATAACACACGTATAAACACGTTAAGAAACCGGTAGAAATATATACGACTCTTTGTAGGCATGCAATGACGAATTTTTAAAATGATATGGTTTCACGCATGCGCCGTATTGAATGGTTACAGCCAGCCGATTGGGTCCAATGATACTAGGAGAGATCCATTTCATGACCATATCAAAAAAAAAAAAAAGTATTTAAAAAAAAAAACGCGTCTTTTTTTTTTTTTTTTTTTTTTAATTCAAGAAAATGGGATTAGACAAATAACATGGAATAAACTAAATCAACGTTTAGATTATTTTTGCTCCACTAGGTTGTGTTCTGCCATTTAAAATAATCGTATATGTGATCGGGGGATATGGGCCTTTTTTTTCTTTATCATATTATAACAAAGTATTTATTATATTTTAAGTACAGATTATTAATTTTTGAATATTTATGTTATTTATATAATTGCTACTCTGGAAGCTTCCCTCATTGCTTAACTTGCATCTTGTATATGTTGATTTGTGTTTGGTGCCTTAAATAAATTGCTGTGTCATCCTGAAGTTTGTCTTCCCTAATTTTCTATGTTACAATATACAGTTGAACCTGTCTATAGCGCCCTCTCTTGGGACTCACCAAAATATGGTGCTATAGAAAGTGCTATAGACAGGTCACTTTTAATGTCTTCTTATTTTTTCTTATCTCCGCTCAATCATATTAGGGTATCGAGTTTGTTTGACAACCATCATGACTATGTGAAGTAGAATGCATCTGCCTTTGTCATTAAGACTGGGAGCACTACTCAGTGGCTGGTCGAAATATTTCTGTAATGTAAATATAGCATCGTACTACGTATTTAAAATCAGGCGCTATAGAGAGGGAGGCGATATTTAGAGGGGGGTGCTATAAAAAGGTTTAACTGTATATACAACACGGTGGTGATATTTTACTATTTGAGGTGTCAGGGCGAATATTCAGAACAAAAACTCCGACTCCTATCGGTCGACTAAAACCTACGAAACTTAGAGCCAGCAAACAGGGCAACTATATATGGGAAGTAGTTACATCAAATGGGAAAATCCCATTTAAAGTGAAATGCAAAAGAAGAAAGCTATTCCCTCTTATATCCCCATAAATAACAAGCATGTCATATTTTAGACATCCCCATTTTTATGTCGTTGGGAATAGACCAATCTTATTTTTTGGGAGGATCATACATATTGCTGGGTGGAATAACTTCTGCTAACTTTATATTTAGAGCTTTTCTCTTTCCTATATACATTATTTTATACGTGGAATTGGTACTGTACTGTTTGTATTATAGCTATCTATCTTCAACTCTCACTGTTCTTCAATTCCTTTTTAAATATGGTACTATCAGAAATGGAATTACTTCTTGCATTAAGAATACTCTAAGACAGGCCTGGCCAACCCGCGGCCCACCGTAAAAAAATTTTGCGGCTCGCCATTTAACTTTATATTTCTTTTGTAACTTTCATTTCTCGTCTGTATATTCGAAAACAGAAAATATATTGAAATAATTATAATAATTTAATTTTTTTATATAGTTTTTAGACCTTGTTTACGATTCCGTGCGGCCCGTGGCGTCATTTAGGTTGGCCAGGGCTGTTCTAAGAGAATCATTTTTAACGCCAAATGTTTTAATTTTTGTTTGCTCCTGACGAGGACAAAAGCTTCTTGTCAAAACATCAAGGTAATAATAAGATTTACTGGCTGAAGTATCTTTATTTTCAAGAAATATGAATTCCGGCCAGGCAGCCTCTATCTTTACGATTCACTAAGTGTTTATTAGCCATTACTATAAAATACGCCTCTATATATGTAATATAGACTTTTTTCTGGAGGAAAATGATCTATTAAAGTATAATGCGCTTCTCCGGTTAAAATAAACGTCAAAACTAGACGTCATCTATTGACCGTCGTTGCAAACTAAGGGTTTCGGTTCGGTGACAAAGCTACAACACCATCTTTGGCATACATATGTAAATATATTGTTTCTCTGTCTTTTGGCTAAGATCAAAGTGTATATGGGTGGTGTCGAGGTTGGACTTCTCCAGCGTTATCTGGTGCTAACGACGCATGCGTAGAGTCATTTTATTTTTATCCACGTTGTATGCAGAGGGTGTACTGATTCGGCATATTTTCTTGCGTTTTATTATTTTATTTGAAAACGTCGAGAGAACTCAAGCACGTTTGGAGGTATTCTCAAAATTGCTGCGCTGTTTTTTCGAAGAGCTTCTAGTAGTTTCCGGCTAGCTTTTCTTGTTTCTCTCAGGGTCAGTTCGGTAATGTTTCTAATTTGGTTAAACCATCTTCCTTCGTGTAGATTAAAGCTTGCATGGTTGTCTAGTAAAGTGGGAGTCTCCATCAGGTGCTGCCATTTGTCTGTCTGAGATCGGCTAAGATTCTAGTTTACTGATAGAAGACAAGTTTTGACATCTACTGACATTATGATAATTGAGAGCTATCAGAGATGTGAACCCACCCAGCGGTTTCACCAGTTTGATATTCCAGAGACCGCAATATAACTATTATATACAGTAGAAACCGTCTGTAAAGAACAACACCTATTTGCAGAGCCAAGTTGCCCTTTAGGGTGAGGTCTCCTCTTACAGGAGAGCTTCTAATTAGTATAAATGGTAATTTGGGCGATGAAAAGTGTCCTTTGTAGAAAGGTATCCTTTATCGAGAGTGTGTCCTCTCATGAAAGTCCTTTTGTATATATATATTTTTAAAAACTCCTATAGTTGAATATTAAATGTTTCTCTTTTTTTTTCCCTAGATGCGAACTGAATCCTACTGGGCGGGCCTTGAGGAGGTGGATAAGAGAAAGGCCACTAGATATGGTAATGGTTAGATGAAAATATTAGTATATCTACTCATGGACAAAACTTAAAGTAGTTTTACCTTTTATATCGGGATTCAGACAATAACTCTGAAAGATATTACAGTGACCTTTATTGTGAAGACACACGAGATAACCAAGTGTGAACAAATTTGCCTCTGTCCCCTTTAAAAATAAAAATAATAACCGGCGGCATTAAAATATGAAACTTTTTAAAGTTTTCTCCATTTTTTTTTTCTTGGCGTTTCGGTGGCGTTTGTGATATTTGGCGACATTACCTGATGAAGTATCGCGACACATCTCTCTTAGGAGAGAATACCCTCATGTATAAAACTATAAGAAAGGTGGCTTTTATAGATCATTTATCTTTCTGTCAAAATTTCTATCTATAATTTTTGAGTTACACAGAGTCCATTATTTTTCAGTAAGCACAAGGTTTTTTTTTTTTTAAATTGCACATTCATTTTATTGTTTTCTACACTCCTTTATGTACTGCTCCAGGAATCCCTGGGTTTAACGAAATAAATAAATAAAATTCTATAGGATGAAATTGTCAGTTTTTCCACACCACATTCGTTGTTACATGATGTTAAGCTTTCCCTAAGAGTTTACTTGTATGAAAGAAAGTGATCACGCTTCTCTCTCCGACTTTCATCAGGAAAAAAAAGCAATTTCGAAGTAATTTTCACAAAGTAATTAACTTTTTCCTCTCCTCTTTAATTTAAATAGTTGCAATTAAATCTGCTCTCTCGAGACAGAAGATACCGAGCCTCTGTGAAAAGTTTGAAAAAAAAAAAGTAATGAAATAATCAAGTAACCGTGTTTATTTATGTTCTGATATTTTATACACTGAATAAATAGAGAAATTTAGAAGCGCTATATATCCATCTTCTCTCTTTTATCCAGAGTATATCGTAAGATGTCTTCTGTTAACAAATCTACTTATATATTTGCCTTATTCTGTCTGTCTTTAAGTCTGAAGCTCACGGATAGAACGCGCGCCCATTGGCTGCCAGCGAACACGTGGCCTCCCTGCCCCCCTCTAGACAACCCTGTTATCAGCTGTGCGATACATACACCTGTCTATAGCGGTCACTCTAGGCAACCCTGTTATCAGCTGTGTGATACATCCACCTGTCTATACAGACCACCCTGTCTATAGCGGTCACTCTAGGCAACCCTGTTAACAGCAGTGTGATACATACACCTGTCTATACAGACCACCCTGACTATAGCGACCACTCTAAACAACCCTGTTATCAGCAGCCTGTCTATACAGACCACCCTGTCTATAGCGGTCACCTTAGGCAACCCTGTTATCATCAGTGTGTTACATTCACCTGTCTATACAGACCACCCTGTCTATAGCGGACACTCTAGGCAACCCTGTTATCAGCAGTGTGCTACATCCACCTGTCTATACAGACCACCCTGTCTATAGCGGCCACTCTAGACTCCCCTGTTATCAGCAGTGTGCTACATCCACCTGTCTATACAGACCACTCTGTCTATAGCGGCCACTCTAGACACCCCTGTTATCAGCAGTGTGCTACATCCACCTGTCTATACAGACCACCCTGTCTATAGCGGCCACTCTAGACTCCCCTGTTATCAGCAGTGTGCTACATCCACCTGTCTATACAGACCACCCTGTCTATAGCGGACACTCTAGGCAACCCTGTTAACAGCAGTGTGATACATACACCTGTATATACAGACCACCCTGACTATAGCGACCACTCTAGACAACCCTGTTATCAGCAGCCTGTCTATACAGACCACCCTGTCTATAGCGGTCACCTTAGGCAACCCTGTTATCATCAGTGTGTTACATTCACCTGTCTATACAGACCACCCTGTCTATAGCGGTCACCTTAGGCAACCCTGATATCAGCAGTGTGATACATCCACCTGTCTATACAGACCACCCTGTCTATAGCGACCACTCTAGACAACCCTGTTATCAGCTGTGTGATACATCCACCTGTCTATACAGACCACCCTGTCAATAGCGACCACCCAAGACAACGTTTTTAAAATATATTCGCACTCGGGTAAACCCCGGGCGTTGCCCGGGCCTTTCGTCTAGTAGAGAATATTCTTCTTCTTTCCTATCCCTGCCCTGAAAAATATTACGACTTCATGAACAAAACTTAAGGAAGTTGTACCTTTTACCATGTATATCGGGATTCAGACAATAACTCTGAAAGATACACTCATGGACAAAACTTAGGGAAGTTGTACCTTTTACCATGTATATCGGGATTCAGACAATAACTCTGAAAGATACACTTATGGACAAAACTTAAGGAAGTTGTACCTTTTAGCATGTATATCGGAATTCAGACAATGACTCTGAAAGATACACTCATGGACAAAACTTAAGGAAGTTGTACCTTTTACCATGTATATCGGGATTGAGACAATAACTCTGAAAGATACACTCAATTTTGTTCACGCTTGGTTATCTCGTGTGTCTTCAATAAAGGTCACTGTAATATCTTTCAGAGTTATTGTCTGAATCCCGATATACATGGTAAAAGGTACAACTTCCTTAAGTTTTGTTCATGAAGTCGTAATATTTTTCAGGGCAGGGATAGGAAAGAAGAAGAATATTCTCTATTTGTTAACAGAAGACATCTTACGATATACTCTGGATAAAAGAGAGAAGATGGATATATAGCGCTTCTAAATTTCTCTATTTATTCAGTGTATAAAATAACAGAACATAAATAAACACGGTTACTTGATTATTTTATTACTTTTTTCCTTCTTCAAACTTTTCACAGAGGCTCGGTATCTTCTGTCTCGAGAGAGAAGATTTAATTGCTTCTGTCTTCTTAAAAAATAATAATAAATAAAGGACCGGCGGCGACATCAAAATATGAAATTTTCTTGAGTATTGTCCATTGAGTGTACTTTGTAGCTGTAGTATGTATAGCTGGTAAAAAAAGTTTGAGAACATTTTTAATAGATGATCTAGTGACGATTGTTCTTTTTTCCATTGAGCTTTAGCGCTGAAGAATATAATTTGAATGACGAAAATCACAAGGTAGCAAAGACAAAATTAGGTAAAGTACGAGCCATCTACTCTGATGTATATACCATCTGTATATCTACTGTATTCACATGTCCCGTGTCCTATCTACATATACATAGAGTAGAAGATACCATGCTACACCTCCAGAAAACCCCGATACTCCTGGTCTTTTTGGCCTCTAAAAGTACTGGAGGGTTTTGAGAAATGCCATTTGACCTCTAAAGTACTGAAGAGTTTAAGTGTAGATGTATGCCTGCTGTTGTGTTTCGAATAATCGGTAGCACATTCTGTAGTTGTCCGGCTTAGCTTCTTATGAGGTTGATCCTAATATAGAGTTAGCTTTTTCTGCCGACCTTTGCTTGAGTTCTTCACATGCAGCTGTTTGGTCAGTAGTGTTTTCTTTTAATGGCGGCATATACGTGTGTAGAATAAATCTAAATCAACGACCTATTTTGAACGCAAAAAAAAAAAAGGAAACTAAAATAAACAATCAAATATAGGAGGTTAGAAAGAGCGATTGTGTCCTCTCCAAACCTATCTACTAGTTCCCTAAAATTCCACAGATCTAAATTAAGACTATAAATAGAAACATCCATATTATATTGGGGGGGAGAAGTCCGACGACACCTCCCTGCGGTTCCCCCTGGACCCTTGGAATATTCGACCAAATTCTGGTTCCAAGATGACTAACGTGGCAACGGCACCTATTTTCCAATGAAGAGCATTGGATACGACAACAACAACAACAACATCCATTATATTTACCATTGATCAACCTCCATTAACGTGTAATGACAGAGAAATGGAAAGAATTTGGGAAAAGGATTCAATAAAAGTGTCGATGATACACACAACTTACACACACACAAACTCTTTTAAGATCTACTACATTTGATGTTGATAAATACAACAACAAAAAGATTGATTAAGACCATTTGGTCTTATACAGATTCTCCAAGGACAGAAATGTAAGGTACATATAGGAGAGAATAACAGTAATAGTACCCCAGTAATCTGCAATGTTATTAATCAACAACAACAAAGCCTTTATTTAGGGCCTCTCGCCCTATACAGGATTCGCCAGTTCACAAGGGATGGGGAGAACACTGTGTGGCCTTTTTCCGGGATATAGTCTTGTGGAATCCAAATATCGCCATCGCTATATACTTATTCTTTGATATTTCATTAATTAGTGCCGGAAATGAAGGACAAAGTTGCCCCGTTTTATCATTTAGTTTTCTTCTTTCCTCAGACAGAGCAGCACAGTCAAATACAATGTTATTAATCATTACTCTTCACAATTCATCCTTTCATACTTCATCCCTAAGGTTAGAAATAATCGTTATTTCTCCTTGGAATAAATTTCGATTTTTCGTTCAAAAGAAACACATGCGGGATAATTTTCAAATGTCGTTCTACAATCACAAGCCGCATTATATTATATTATAAATGTTATTAACAGTGTAACAAATAGAGGGAAAAAAAGAAAGAAAAGGGCATAGCACAAACTAATATACAAGCAGTTATTTTTCTTAAAGAACAATAATTAGTAGAATTGAAACAGAAATATACATAATTTGCAGGCATCTTTATAGTTGTATACATGGATGGATCAAGGGTAGAGAGGGATATCTCAAGTCGGAATATAAAGTCTTAGGTGTTAATTTAATTAGTTCATTCAACCCATTTGTTCGGTAGAAGCCGTCGGAATTATTACGTTACTTCGAATATCATTCTTAGCTTTATAAAATTTAAAATTTGATGATAAATAGAAGAGTATAGTAGTAATATCATTTCGCGATTCGAACATTGTGGCCTACTGTATGTATTACATCTCAAACACGACGCGACGCTAGCCATCTCTGTCTTGAGCTCGATGTACCATTTTGGCGACCGTTAAACCAGAAGAATAAAAATAACGGTTAGACCTTTTGACCGCTGCAACCATTACTTCAACCATTTATCAACCATACCTCCAACATTTCCACGATAAGGAAGAGATGGGGGTAAATAAACAAGGAGTCCATTAAGTCAGCAAAAGGAAGGAAAGAGCAACAAGAAGACAAGGTGTCACGTTGCAAATTGGAGATGAGTAACTACCCCCCATAACCCAGCTAATTAAGAATGTTGAAAAGAGGAGAGATAGGACGGAAAGGCAAAAGAGAGAGAGGGGGGAAGCGGCGAAGATTAGAGAGAAAAGCAAAGAACAGCAACAGCAAAAAAAGATGACAGCTTTATTACGACGCTCTTACATAACTGAGAAAACTTTCCCACCCACGCCATTCTCCCTTGTAATTAAATACTTCTCAAAACGGCCGAGAGATGGCACCAAGCTACCGAATCAAAAAGGAGGAGGAGAGAGGTAAGGAAAGAACGGCGGGTCAAAAAGATGGAAGCTAAGAAGAATCCTTTTTTTTTCAAACCATTATCTTTTAATTAATGGATTCTCAGGCAGTCAGCCAGTTACCTCGTACAATTGAGTGAGGCGCTCCCTTGAGACCGACTCTGTGAAAATAAAAAAAAAATAAATGAAAAAGTAGGTAAATAATGGTCTGGCATCCCTGCAGCTCGATAAACTTGGCGGACTAGAAAGAAAAAAGCTTTTCTTCGTCACCTTTTCCCGAAGGCAATTTTAACGGAGGCTGTTAAAAGCTTGGTGCGCCGAGGAGTTTGATATTGTGAAGAGGACGGAGAGAGATGTTTAATTTCTTTAATACCTCGCGCCTCTCTCCCATTAAAATAGGAGCGGGAGTGGAAAGAATAAACTAACATGGTGCTACCATTGCACTTTTATTCTTCCACATATCAACTACGTGTTGATTACTGGATGTGGTTGTTAATTGATTACCTGAATGTTTGGGATAAGAACTATATATGTATGATAAAGTACAAGTTGGATTATTCTATATACAGTTATCAGCGTCATGCGTTCTGTCACCGTTTGCTGCGCCACTACGTGGCGCGACGGTGACCTTGAGTGACGTAATAACAGGGTAGGAACAAGAAATCACTTGCTATCATTATCATATCATTTTATGTATATATCAGATTTAAAATATATTCATACAAAAAATCTAAATAATACAATTTTCAAATATCATTGTGAAAATTTACATTTTTATTTTTGTATTTTAAAAACACACAAAGATTGAAGTGGGACGTTTCAAAAGAGTGCCATCCACGACGCCAATTTATAATTGTAAAGAATAGTATTTTAATAAAACATTTAATCGGGTAAAACCCGGGCGTTGCCCGGGTCATTCGGCTAGTAGATTATAAACACAAGGTAATAAGACCAAATCCAAATAAATAAATAGTGTGTGACGTTTCAGTAACAGCGTTGTTACCGAAACGTCACACACTATTTATTTATTTGGATTTAGTCTTATTAGCTTGTAACTATATATGTGTAACAAAGTGTAAGTGCAAAAGTACCAGGTTAATAATGGCGCACCAACGTGTTCCTTCAGCATATACGAAAACTCTCCGCTTTTCTCACTACCGTATAAAAAAATCCAGAAAACACGAGAAAAATTATAACAGCCTAATGATAACGTAGCCACACAACAGATAACTTCAATCAGAATACCATCAAAGGAAAACACAGAAAAGGAAAAAAGAACAGAAGAGATAGAACTTAGGATGCAACGAAGCAAACAAAAAAGAAAGCAGCCGACAGTGAGAATGTGTAACATCAACGTCCGAATTCCTCGATGACAAGTACAAACTGTCTGCTGTCAACTGGTAGTGTCCTGGTGTGTCACTTTACTGTATTACATCTTCTTGTTTGTTTGTGTATCGCGATAAATTCTATCTTTAATAATAAAGTATACCTATATATAACTTTTGATTGTTTTAGTAAGGTAGTTCGCGGATATTTAGCGACTTTTGTACGAGAGTTACGCAAACAGTTTAATAAGAACACGGGTTAACCAAAATTCCACATCAACTACAAATAAAAAGATAAAGGTCGATAAAAAAATATTTCACTAACCATTTTACGAATTAAGAGGAAATCTCTGATCGTGCAACTAAAGATTACTGATCTGTAGGAATAAATATCAATTAATCTTATATTTTTTTTTTTATTAATCCATAATTGGCCAAATACTCCAAAAAATATATCATGAAAAGCTAACCACATACGCGTTTCAGGTCTGGATGTTTTTTTTTTTTTAACGGTAGTGAGAAAAGCGAAGAGTCCACGTATATGCTGAAGGAACACGTTGGTGCGCCATTATTAACCTGGTACTTTTGCACTTACACTTTGTATTTGAAATTCTGCTACGTGTTTTCGCCCGAGTTTTAAGCAGTGTTAGGCATCAGTGTTGTGCAGCAAGCTGTTGTGTTTCAGTTTTGTACTATTCCTCCATATACTTTTCGAACGTATGCTAGAATCACATTGTATGTCTCTATTACACCTTTCTACTACTACAAAGAAAGGTAGTGGATAAAGACCTTACTTCCCATTGTAGTAATAAAAAACATCTCTCTCTCTATAACACTACTTCTTTATAATTAGCCAAATCTTTCTAGTCTAATACCATGGTAAAAGATCATTATTGTTCTTTAAGAAAATGAACTGTTTGTCTTTTATTGCAAAGCTCTTTCTTCTTTCCCCCCCTATTTGATACATTGTCAATAACATTGCTGATTATTGTTGCTACAGTAGAACTACCTCCCTGTAAAGGACAACACCTAATTGCAGACCCAAAGTGTCCTTTAGAGAGAGGTGTCCTCTTACCGGAGAGTTGCTAAATTGTAAAAATAGTAATTTTGCAAATGAAAACTGTCTTTTGTAGAGAGATGTCCGCTAGCAGGGTGTCCGCTGAAAGGAGGCTCTACTGTATTACTGTTATTCCTGTATATACTCTCTTCTACTCTGAGAATCTGTATGAGACTATAAGGTGTTAATAAAGATTTTTGTTTGTTTTTGGTAAAAGGTCTCTCTTCATTTATAAACGGTATCATCAAACTAAAATTAACAAAAGAAAAATGTAAATGGAAAACGTTTAACTTTCTAATTAAAATAAATGACGATATTAAAATTTACTTTCGTCCACCTTGTATTGACACAATAAAAAGGTGAAGGACACCCCCATCAACCAAAAAATTAAAAATAATAATAATAAATGGAAGATTAATTAAAAAATTAATCTTATAGTCCAAAAAAAATTTAGGCGCTAATAAAAGAAAAAAAACAAGAAAATTGGGGAATACGTGAATATATTAATTAACGATGCTTAAAAAAAAATTGTTCACAACATTTCGTCGCCAAAATTAAACAACAAACATCTTTAATTAACGAACGATAAATATATACGGTGGTCATTAGTCAAAAAATATTATTTTTTTCATAGAATTAACTAGATAGTGCAATGTTAAGGTATATTTTTGTTGTTGGTGTTAGAAAAATATCAAATCAAACACGAAATTTATAAGAATTCTGTAAAAATATATATAAAAAAAGTTGTATCAGTTTTTTTAATGCTACCTCAGTTACATATAAGCTTGGTGCAAATGTAGCATACAATACTGATCTCAATATAAAGATATTTGGGCGATTTTTGTTTCAGCTAAAACAACATCACCTAGAATCACCAAAAAAATAACCTAGAAGTCTGAAATTTTGTATACTTGCAATGTTAGCAGGATTTAACTAATCTTTTAAATACATCGTCACAGGGGAAGCCTATTGAAAATTGATTACAAATTTGAAAGGAAATATAAAAATAATCAAGATATTAGAGTATATTTACGAAATTATCACAAAATGCAAAATACAAAATACAACATAACACAAAATACATATATAATTTATTCTTTAGATCTAATAAACTTTTGGAAGTCATTATTGGAATGAAATCTATGACACGCTCAGTAATACGACACTGCAGTGAATGGCCAGATTTGAGAGAAGCTCACAGCATGACTGATTCCAAAACAACATCTGAAAAAGAAGACTTCAACTACCAAAAGGGTCATGCTAATCTTCTCTGTAGCTTTCCTACACTGTGGTAGTTGTACTGTTTCCACACCGTGTGGTTCCATGACTGATTCCACAACAACATCTGAAAAAGAAGACTTCAACTACCAAAAGGGTCATGCTAATCTTCTCTATAGCTTTCCTACACTGTGGTATTTGTACTGTTTCCACACCGTGTGGTTCCATGACTGATTCCGCAACAACATCTGAAAACGAAGACTTCAACTACCACAAGGGTCATGCTAATCATCTCCATAGCTTTCCTACACTGTGGTAGTTGTACTGTTTCTACACCGTGTGGTTCTGTGACTGATTCCGCAACAACATCTGAAAACGAAGACTTCAACTACCAAAAGGGTCATGCTAATCTTCTCTGTAGCTTCCCTACACTGTGGTAGTAGTGCTGTTTCCACACCGTGTGGTTCTGTGACAGATTCCGCAACAACATCTGAAAACGAAGACTTCAACTACCAAAAGGGTCATGCTAATCTTCTCTGTAGCTTCCCTACACTGTGGTAGTAGTGCTGTTTCCACACCGTGTGGTTCTGTGACAGATTCCGCAACAATATCTGAAAACGAAGACTTCAACTACCACAAGGGTCATGCTAATGTTCTCTGTAGCTTTCCTACCTGTCTATACAGACCACCCTGTCTATAGCGGTCACTTTAGGCAACCCTGTTATCATCAGTGTGTTACAAACACCTGTCTATACAGACCACCCTGTCTATAGCGGTCACTTCAGGCAACCCTGTTATCAGCAGTGTGATACATACACCTGTCTATACAGACCACCCTGTCTATAGCGGCCACCCTAGACAACCGTGTGGTTCTGTGACTGATTCTGCAACAACATCTGAAAAAGAAGAATTCAACTACCAAAAAGGGTCATGCTAATCTTCTCTGTAACTGTGGTAGTTGTGATGATTCTACACCGTGTGGTTCTGTGACAGATTCCGCAACAACTTCTGGAAACTAATCACCCCCATAGCTTTCCAATTATAATGATAAGTTGCACTGTTTCCACACCGTTCCCATTGCTGTCAAACAAATCTCGTACGCAGGGACCACAGGCTCATTATATCTCTCACCGCGTCGTTGTTAGGCAAGCCTAGAGATGGATCTCTGTGCTGATTAGCCCGGCAGTGAGCCAATTAAATGTTGATTAATAAGCACGAGACTTCAATTAAGATTAATGAGGAGGACACCCCCCGAGTACAACCCCGCGGTGTTGAGTTACCTAAACTCTCATTTTGGAATAATCTAAATGAATAATATCACTTTGGGGTCAATCCACCTCAATCCCATTAATCCCACATCGTTACACCGTGAAAAAAAAGAATATCAACCAAAATTTTGCCTTTTTTTTTTAAGATGGATATTATCTACGTGTAAAAAGAATTGAAATTTTGATTCAATTTGAAGATTTCATCAAACTTTTCTAATAAGCTATAAAAAAAAAGGGCATATCCTTATCGTGCAATTAGGAGCTGCTGATGGCTTGAGATATCTATCGGAATAAATATCCACTAATCGTTGATTTTTAATTATTCCAGAATTGGCCAAATACCGTTTCTTGATTAATCAAGAAAAGCTAACCAGGGACGCGTTTCGGGCTGTTGGCCCTCGTCAGCGTGGTGCAAACTGTACCTCAACGAACAAAAAAAGGTGGTCTTTGGGGCATCTTGAAAAACGATGAAACAGATATTTAGGCTGGAAGGGCGTAAGAACGTCAATCAATGTGAAAAATAGTACAAAAATAAATTTGTACTTGGATACTTTGATTTTTCTTAATTTATCCACCTGACCCAAGTACTAATTCACTTTTGTACTATTTATTGCTTTTTTTTATAAGGGTTTATAATATTGGTGAAGCTTCCAATTTGAATTAATCACAAACTGTAATAAACTCCGCCTTTGCTGGTCCCTGGCCCGGATGAAAAAGGAGGGGGGAAGCAGTAACAAGCTCACTAAAAAACCTGGGCTCAGCTGGCCTGGCTGATAGTACCCTGTAAGGGCTCCTGATCCAGGGATACAGGATGAGTCTGTACTCCATGTTAGGAGCGGCTGTACATGGTGTCTGTTCCTCATGTCAGAGGCGGCCATTCGTTTAGAGCTAAGAGCGGCCTGCCACTGAGTAGTGCTCCCAGTCTTAATGACAAAGTCCTGTAATGACTTCACCCAATCATGATGGGGACACCCTAATATGATTGAGTGGAGATAAGAAAGAAGAAGAAGACAAACTGTATACATGTATTGACAAGATGTCAATAAAATTAATTGTCAATTGTTCTACTTGATTCAAGATTTTTTTTTTTTTTTTAATTTCAACCATCAATATTCCGATAGATATAAAAAAAAAAAACTTTGCAACCAACAGAGAGCAAAGAGTTTTTTAAATAGAACAAAGACAAATAATCGTTGCGCTATTATTTAATTTTTAGCCTTACTGAATTAATGGTAAAATGGTTTGGCGTAAGATTAAAAGTTCTTACTAAAGGGTGAGGAATTGAAGAAATATGGTTTGGTTATAAACGTACGTTATATAATTACAATTTCGAAACAAAGACAACTCATCGCCGCTATTATTTAATTTGTAGTCTTACTCAATGGTAAAATGGTTCACGTGAGATTCCTCAGAGAATTTGTTAAACCTTTTTCAAGTGTAAATATGTAAAAATACCTCCTACACTTCTATATATAGATGGAAAATTTGCCTGGAGGAAATTAATCCATAGAAGCAATGGGCGCTTCTCCCGTCAAAATAAACGTCAAAAATAGACGCCATCTATTGACCGTCGCCGCAACTAGCGGCCTCGGGTCGGTGACAAAGCCACAACAGATTGTGAATTGTAGATTGTGAAGATTCCATTATATCCCGTGTGGATCTCATGGAATAAAGTCCGCCCTAGACTGACGAGGGCACATTAGCCCGAAACCATGGTCTCTAGGTGGACGCTTCTCAGTTTGCCAAAGCTGGTGTTGTGGCTTTGTTACCGACCCGAGGCCGCTAGTTACGGCGACGGTCAATAGATGGCGTCAGATTCTGACGTTTATTTTGACGGGAGAAGCGCCCATTGCTTCTATGGATTAACTTCTATATATATATTGTAGGTATTTGCAAAACAATAGGCCTGATGCTGAGCTAACACTTGAAAGCTTGCCTTTTTTTAACTGAATAAATAAAACTTTTTACAATTATTTCGATTGATATATATAGTTTTAAATCCTTTGTAATTATTTCACAATCTAACTGATATTAAAAGTGCTTACCAAAACACTAAATTCTTCTTTCGTTGCACTTTTCTTTAAAACATTCAGGTGAGGAATTGAAGAAAAGACGGTTTGATTATAAATGTACGTTAAATAATTACATTTTCGGAACTTTTCCACCGGTGGGGGCGGAAAATTCCCAACTTTCATTTATATTTCACCTAGACGTCGGAGATTTCTACTTCGAGAGAGAAAGTCTTAACTCTTTCTTTCTTTCTTTTTTTCTACATTTTCAGACCTCTACTAGTTAAGTTGCTGTCGTTAACTATTAGAAACTTAATATAAATAAAAGATTAGGCTCTTAAAATCCTTTCATTTATAAACTTTTAATTACGCAGCAAGTAAAAAAAAAAGGAGAGACAAAATAATTTGAATGAAGAATTTTCTTTTTAATTCAACGATGCTAAAATAAAAGTTGCGTGGTGTTAATGATTATATTGCTGTTTTTACGTCACAAATGTGATTTTATTCAAGTATGGATTGTATTATAACATAAAAATATATATATATACAACAACAAACCTTTTATTGGGGACCTATGCCCTACATAGGATTCACCCTGGGGATAGCAAAAATATATATACAGTTAAACCTGTCTATAGCGTACCCTCTAAATAGCGCCTTCCTATCTATAGCGCCCGATTTTAAATACGTAGTACGATGCGATTAACATTAAAAGTGACCTGTCTCTAGCACCCCCTCTCTATAGTACCCTATTTTAGTGAATCCCTATAGACAGGTTTAACTGGGATCTAACTAAAGACTTCAACTTTTTTTTTCTTAAGTTTATTGTCTCCCTAACGTTTCGACAACACACTATTGCCTTTTTCAAAGATGGACAACTCATTATCAAAGTATTGTCTTCGCTAACACATCTGTAATAAAGTTTCCATCTTTGAAAAAAAAAAGGCGGCGATAGTAGGTCGTTTAAACGTCAAGAACAATCAACTTTTACAAAAAAGAGGTTGATAAAGTCTTCAACTAAAATTGATTTCCAGTAACAACGTATATTATCACCGTGATTACACGTGGCCACCGGGTAAAATGTCAGTCGAATCGATGCAGTGCGAGTGGGGCAAATTGGCGTCGTTACTGGCAGTGAGCAGTTTTAATAAAAACTCGGGGGGGGGGGAACACGGCAACGACACCATATGAAATTGGAATTGTGAGAACGTTTTTTGTTTTAAATTCGATATATATTGTGAATGGTGTAATCACTGGTTTAATTTGTGTAGTAGTGCCGTCTGAATCCATCGCTAACAACGTACAACAAGGTCCTCGGTTTCCTTTAGAAAGTAGCACATCAATTGGTTTGTGTTAAAGCCCATAACTCAGACAATAACTCTGAAAGATACACTCATGGACAACACTTAAGGAAGTTGTACCTTTTAGCATGTATATCGGGATTCAGACAATAACTCTGAAAGATACACTCATGGACAAAACTTAAGGAAGTTGTACCTTTTAGCATGTATATCGGGATTCAGACAATAACTCTGAAAGATACACTCATGGACAAAACTTAAGGAAGTTGTACCTTTTAGCATGTATATCGGGATTCAGACAATAACTCTGAAAGTACATTCATGGACAAAACTTAAGTAATTTATACTTTTTAGCATGTATATCGAGATTCAGACAATAACTCTGAAAGATACACTCTCACTGACAAAACTTAAGGAATTTTTACCTTTTAGCATGTATATCGAGATTCAGACAATAACTCTGAAAGATATTACAATGGTCTTTATTGAAGACACGTGAGATAATCAAGTGTGAACAAAATTCCCTTTGTCTTCTTCAAAAAAAAAAAAAAACATGGACAACCGGCAACATCAAATATTTTCCACTTGACGTGTCACATCTTTAAAAGCAACAACATCAACAAAAAAAAGCCTTAAACAAGGGACTTGAATGGTAAAACAACAACAGACACCCAAATTGAACGGACATTTCCAGGTAGGGAAACAAGACATTTTGACGTGTCATATCTTTACGAGAAACCAAAAAAGCCTCAAACAAACAAAGAACTTAAGATAATAAACACAAGGTAATAAGACCAAATTCAAATAAAGAAGACTGCCAAAGAATCGACCCCCTATACAGATTCAGCCCTCTTAACTTCATCTTGACATGGAAAAGGTTGAATTACGTCGTGTTTTAAATAAGGCGAAATACAATATAAATAAATTTTATTTAGATATTGATTTCAATTGTACCCCCACTAACATTTAAAACCAGTAACGACGTTTAGATGACCTAATAAAGATAGCTCTTGTTTTGACGTGACAACGTCTTAAATTAGGTTGCGGCTGGGAGTCACTTATGAAAAAGTGTAACGCCCGGTAACGTTACGATGAGTCACCGAACGAGAGTGCTGCGCGCGCAGCTGCGCGCGCAGCGCGAGATAATTAGGCGCATTGAATCGGCGCATGCTTGTCTCTGTCTTTGTCTTTCTCGAACGTTCTTGGCGTTGGAAAAACAAGAAAGCGTCATAATACAAGTTCACACGTGTGGTTAAAGTATCGTCAGCTGTGTCTGTAGTGAAAATGTGGAGTGCTTAGATTCGTCATTTACAACAACTACAACAATAAAGGTAAATAATTGTACACTGATATTTCATTATCGTAAACTATGATTGATTGATTAATTGTTAGATTGACACAAAAGTTGAGAAACTGAGTTTATAGGTTATGTCATACTATTGATAAATGTTGATAGTGTTAAGTAAATTATTAGTTTAAAATTAATTAATTAATTAATTATTATTTTACAAATTTTAAATAGTTATTTAAAATTACAAATATTAAGAAAAAGTGGCAGATATAAGAAAACTTTATTTAAACTGTGTTGAGCAAGAATTTTAACATCTAATATAAGTAAATGTTTTAATTTTCAACTTCATCATTTACAATTACAAATTTTATTTAATTTCAAATTTATTTAGCAAAAATTTGAACCTTCGATCTGAATAAGTGTTTTGATTTTCAAATTGATTCTTTAAAATTAAAAATTCATCCATTCAATTTCAAATGTTCAACAGGAATCACCACTCTCAAAACAATGGAAACGGTGCCTTCAACTTCCAGTACTTCAATGGAGACGGAGGATATCGTGCCGTCAACGTCTGCAGTACCTTTCGTTGTTCCACACACCACCTCTACCGCCAGAACGAATGCTCAGCGACAACGTGAGTACAGACTACGAAAAGCATTGACCAGAACTCCTGAACAAGTAAGAGCCTTTGCAAAAGCGGCTGCGGAGAGGCAACGCAGGTTCAAGCTACGTAAATCTGCTAACATAGCCCTCACCAGCGGTACGTCAGAGTCACCTGCTTCAACGTCTTGTTCTGTGGTGGAGAGAACAAGCGTTCCTGTCGTGGCGGAGAGAACGAGCGTTCCCCTAACTAACGCTCAACGGCAACGTGCATTCCGACAACGTAGAGCAGCATCTTCTCGGACTGATGTACAACCGACTACTTCTTCAAGCCAAACAGCAATACAACTGGAACAATCCACCTGGTATACCAAATGGTCATCGTCAATACGGAGATTTCAATCTACTTTCCTGGACAACGATTTTGGCCATGCTTGCTCGGTTTGTGACAGATTGTGGTTCAAGAATGACCTTAAAACCATCACTGCACTACAACTGAAGGTAATCTCGGATTGGTACGTTAAGGAAAATCGGCAGCTACGCAAGGAGGATTATACAAAGTCTTGCAACACCTGTAGACAATCACTGAATAAGCGTAAGCTTCCTACTCTCGCAAAGGTCAACGGCTTCTCATATCCTGACATACCTCCAGGTCTACCGCCTCTGGATCCTATCAGTGAACGTTTGGTCTCACCGCGCCTTCCATTTATGCAAGTGCGTCGACTGCGTCATGATTTCTCTTATGGAATTATTGGACAAGTGATAAACGTCCCAGTCAACGTACAAGACATGGTAAAATGCTTGCCTCGCCATCTAGAAGAGGACGATGTTATCAACGTTAACATCAAAAGGAATCTTGCACACAGAACAAATTACATCAGCGGGTACATGTCTAAGCGTACGGTCAAAGAATGGTTAGATGTACTTCAAAATTCAAGTCTATATCGTTTGTACGATATCAAAATAGATTTGTCAAGACTGCAGCCTGCATTGCCATCAGATGAAGGCCTTCAAGATGATCCTGCTAATCGGATCGAAGCAATCTCCGCCGAATATACGCCCGAGTCTGAAGTTCTTGCTGCGAGACAGCACACACTACTGTGGAATGAAGAGGATTGTCTTGACATCGCACCAGGACATCGAGCAACGCCTCTTAACATGTACATTGTTTTAGTAAACAAAATATATTTCTATAGTTAAAATTTGTGCAATTCTTATTTTCATTCAATTCCTTGTTCCTATTGTGCAATTTAATTATATTCATATCAATAAATATTCTACCGTTGTCACGTAAAATCTTCGCCCGTAAAACCGACTTTACAGGCAACCATTGTTTATTTATTTTTTTTTTTTTTTAAATCAAATAAATAAATAGTGTGCCACGTTTCGGTAACAGCATTGTTATCATCTTCAAACAAAAGTAGTGAATGAGAAATTTTACCACAGCATGTTTTAAATAGTTACTGTTATCAAGTGTATCAAGATATTTTGAAATTTCTCATTCAGCACTTTTTGTCTGAAGATGGTAACAACGCTGTTACAGAAACGTCACACACTATTTATTTATTTGGATTTAGTCTTATTACCTTGTGTTTATAATCTATAATTCAAATTGTGCCTTATCATTAAGATGGTAAAGCTCAACAACACGGAGACCCAAATAGAACGAAGAATTCCAGGTAGAAAGAAAGATATCGAATTATCGAAAAAAAACACGTAAAGAGTAAAAACAGCCGTTTAACTAGAGAACATTGGGGAAAACCGCCAAAATACGAAGGAATTACTGGAACGAGAGGATTCCAAAATATTATCCCCCCATTAAGGAAATATAAACCAACCCTAAGAGAGAAGAACTAATAGGAATTACTTTGGATAGAAAGGAAGAGGGGAAGTAAAAAGATGGTTGAAGAATCCTTTTAAGGAAAAAGTCAGTTTAACTTTTCAATTAAACGGAGAGATGTGGAAGTAAATAATGTTCTAAGGTAACACAAGAACAAAAAAAAAGAGCAACAATCCAAAAAGCATTTCTTGCTTCTTCGGTCGAGAGAGCAAATGATATGTACTTACTCCTCCCCATTTATTCTTCTTCCCGAAAGAGGCAAAAAAAAAAGAAAAAAAAACAATTTATGGTCGTTGAGGCGAATCCAAAAAGAAGAAATTGATTTAATATGTTCATCATTTTTACGGAGAGAGAGTGTAAGAGAAGTGATATATATAAATGATTTTATATGGAAATTATTCATTTTAAATAGATGGTTAGAGAAAAACAGATGTAATTTGGTGTTTTCTTGATTTACATTAATAGTAATGTGGTTGAAATAGAAATTATGCAAATTCCTTTTATTGTGTTCGATGGAGAGCTCTCTTTTCGACACCCCACAAATTTTTAATTAAAAGAGGGATTTTCGAATTGTTCCTCACACCGCGAATTAAATTAGGATTTTCTAATTAAAACGTGTCGTAGAGGATTAAAATAGTAAATTGGGAATCCCTGTGCTTCTCTTGGTGGCATAAATTAACAAACCAATATATACGATGGAGACTTGTTAAATTGACGAAGAGCTAAAAAGAGAAGAAATTCCAATGAGTACTTGAAAAGAAAGAATGGAATAGGATAGAAAGAAGGCAAAGACAACTAGCTAATAAGAGAAGACTATATACTAAAAAAGAATACTAAAAACTAAAGCTAAACGATGCCTTTATTACGATATAAATAGACAATCATCACGCTAAAAAGACTTTTCCTCGGGACCTTAAATGAAATAATAAAAATAAATTGGTAGTAAATTGTAAAAGCCTCTTTAGCTTGAAAGCTCTTAGCAGACTTATATTGCTCATCTTTTAGATTTTGTATTCATATACACTGATGGACAAAACTTAAGGAAGTTGTACCTTTTAGCATGTATATCGGGATTAAGACAATAACTCTGAAAGATACACTCATGGACAAAACTTAAGGAAGTTGTACCTTTTAGTATGTATATCGGGATTAAGACAATAATTCTGAAAGATACACCCATGGACAAAACTTAAGGATGTTGTACCTTTTAGCATGTATATCGGGATTGAGACAATAACTCTGAAAGATACACTCATGGACAAAACTTAAGGAATTTGTACCTTTTAGTATGTATATCGGGATTCAGACAATAACTCTGAAAGATACACTCATGGACAAAACTTAAGGAAGTTGTACATTTTAGTATGTATATCGGGATTGAGACAATAACTCTGAAAGATATTACAGTGACCTTTATTGAAGATACACGAGATAACCTAGTGTGAACAAAATACCTTTGTCTCCATAAAAAAAAAAAAAAAGACGACATCAAAGACCCTCCACTTCCTTAAGTTTTGTCCAATAGTGTACATATTATAAGATTTTATCGAAAGAGATGGCAATTATATTTTGATTGTTAATTCTAGAAGGTTCCTCAAACCGTCATAGATTCATCTTGTTTGTTTTATTAATGCTTGAGCGTACAATTATAGTTTACGTTATGTGATGAAAAAAAAAAAAAAGAGGTCGGTGGACGAGTGGGTAACACCCTCAATTCCCGAAGGCCATGAACCGGGATTGAATCCCGCGTTAGTATTTTGTTTTAATATGTGAATAACCTTCACATATTATTCACTTATGAATAAACGTATCATTAAATGGAAGATAGGTATCTTTTATTTGTAAACGTTACGAGCTTTCGGGCAAACGCCCTTCTACAGGTTTGACAGAAATTAAGGCGAGAGACCGACCTATATACAAGGGATGATTTACATAAAAATGTACAAAATGTACAAATTTACAAAAAATGTTTATTATGTAAATCATCCCTTGTATATAGGTCGGTCTCTCGCCTTAATTTCTGTCAAACCTGTAGAAGGGCGTTTGCCCGAAAGCTCGTAACGTTTACAAATAAAAGATACCTATCTTCCATTTAATGATACGTTTATTCATAAGTTGTACACCGGAAGAGTTTTAAGTTTTTAATATTATTCACTGTTGCAATTATCATAAACAATTGGCCTGATGATGAGCTAACGCTTGCCATTTTTATTGAATAAAGAAACTTTTTTGCTATTATTTCGAATGATCTATCATTTTATATAGCTTTTGCGATTATTTGACAATCTAAATTATCATAAACTAGGTTGTTCTTTTTGAGCGTTACGTAATAAAGTGATAATGGAACATGTGACGAAAAGAGTGGGTGTGGCATTAGTAAAATAGGCGTGGATGGTACTCACTCGGTCGGCCACGCCTCCAGGGAGGATGGTCTTCACCACGACTCCGCCTCCAGCAGCCTTGTCGCTCACGATGCCGAAGCCAAGGCCGGAGCCGTCGTTGACCAGGTCGATGTTGAGAACGTTGGTACCGCTGAAGGCGGGGACGTCCTCTGAATCCTCGGAGCCGGTGGGCGGGGAGGAGGCTGGGGGGTCAGCCCGAGCAATCACCAGCTCCACGAAGCCCCGAGCCTGATGAAGGATGTTGATAGCTTGTTGGTGGGAGATGTTGGTATCGAGAGGCTGACCGTCGATGGCCAGGATCTGATCACCTTCCTGGAGACGTCCGTCCCTGGACAACCAAACAGCGTATAAGACCCGATGATCCCAGATTAGCGAAAACTTTTCACACCTAACTCTTGTTTATTGTCGTTGAATAATAAATAAGAATTGTGTTTGTGTTATGTGTGAAGAGAGAACAATTTTTAGACCTTTTAAAAAAAATATTCAACTAAAATAGTTTACTTATGAGCGGTTAACTCCACATTATGTTTCACCTTGTCACATGGGAACGTTTTGATAAGTGGGAAATAGAAAAAAAAAAAAAGGAAAATGTGTTCCAGATCAGAGGGTAAATATAATACAATGTCTATCTGTAGAGGACACCTAGTTTGCAGAGTCAAAGTGTCCTAAGGGAGAGGTGTCCTTTTGCCGGAGAGTTGCCAAATGATAAAAATTGTAATTTTGGTGATGAAAAATTTCCTTTGTAGAAAGGTGTCTTTTAGAAGTAGTTTCTTCTCGTGAAGGTTTTACTGTATTTTGAATGCACTCATGAACAAAACTTAAGGAAGTTGTACAATTTAGCATGTATATCAGGACAATAATTCTGAAAGCTATTACAGTGAACTTTATTGAAGACACACGAGATAACCAAGTGTAAACCAAATTAGACAATAATTCTGAAAGCTATTACAGTGACCTTTATTGAAGACATACGAGACAACCAAGTGTGAACAAAATTGCCCGTCTCCTAAAAAAAAAAAAAAACAGCCGGCGATATTAAAGAGACTTTCCACTTTCTTTTGTCCAAGTTTAGCCCATGAGTGTATACATATTATAGTTTATATTTATTCCGATAGATGTCATCATAAAGTTGAGTAGCACAATCAGGAGATAAATCCCTGATGTTTTTCAACATTTCAATCATTATTTATACGATGAATTAGCGCGATTATAAGAAATTTGAACTATTTTTGATTCGTATGATTCTTTTTTAAAAATAAATCAAAATTCTACTTCCCTTACTGCAATGATAAAATAATGGGAGGGCCTGGCTCATCTTTTGTGAACCCTCCCTGCATGGTAGATTAAACTGGTGAAACCGCTGGAAGGGTTCACCACTGATGATCCAGGCCCTCCCATTATTTTTATCATTGCAGTACGCTTACGCGTCAAAAATACTTCAAATTTCAACATTTCAATCATTCTCAAAACGCCGTTTTAAAAATAGCGTCTATAACCCAAACCATCTTCTATTCTGTAAATCCACCAAACACTTTCTCTTTAAAACCCATCCCTTCGTGTTTAAACACACAACACCCATGGAGATTAAAACTTGATTAAAACAAACACATTTCTTTAAAATCTGTTTTTTTTTTTTTTAGGGAAGGAGAGAAGAACACATTAAAAATTCATATAGAAGAGGGTAGAATTAAACGTAATGAGATTTTAAGCCTGTGATTTTTTATATATTTCCCTTTTATACCATCGAGACAATGTTTCTATCTGAAGAGAAACGGCACATATAGACCGAAAAAAAAAAGAGGAAAAAGTTAAATTCCTTTAATACCCTGATTAGAAATAGGTTTAATGACAAACTCATTTTTCACTTTCTCTTTTTTTAGGGTCAATCTGTTTGTGACTTGTAATAGCTTCAATTTGGTGTTACGAGCATTTTGGTTGGTAAGAGTTTTATTCTTCTTTCTTATCCCTAGTACACGTGGTACAGGCCACCATGGTGGGTAGAAATAGGCGACTGATTTTACTGTGTTAAGTGCACCACATGTCTACATATGTGAAAAGTAGTTCGACTTTGCATTTACAAATATGCCAGAGCCCCGTTTAACCAAACTTGCACTCGCTGGTAGGGTTGGACTTTTGCAAGAATCGGGAGCCATTGAAGCCTTTTTTTTTTTTTTTTTAACTTAAAAAAGTGCCAAATGCGGGAATCGAACCCGAGTCGTAGAGGTTGAAAACCAATGGTTTAGACCAGGAAAAAGTTAAATTCCTTTAATACCCTGATTAGAAATAGGTTTAATGACAAACTCATTTTTCACTTTCTCTTTTTTTTTTTAGGGTCAATCTGTTTGTGACTTGAGGAGTAATAGCTTCAATTTGGAGTTACGAGCATTTTGGTTGGTAAGAGTAATTTAGACCGAAGAAGCTACAAGAGTCTGGAGAAAATCCATTTTTATTGTTTTTGGTGTATAACGTCATTAAAAAAATGGGAGTAATCCTTTCTCTAAATCCTCTACTTAACTCTCTCCTAATTTCGTTGTTAAAAAATAAAACTATAATCTTAATCCTCTTTGTTTGTCTTTTCAAGGAATAGTTGCTAGGCAGCGAATTTCAACGTATTCCTTTTATTGGACTCGTTGTTTTCCTCTTAACGGGTGTTTTTTTAACAAGACACACACACAATATAACCATATATAACAAGAATAATGTGTGGCCAAATGGTCACTCCTCCCTATGTTTGTATAGAAAACTGAAAGAATAATGTGGTCAGGATGGATATCATACTCGCGGTCTATTACGAAGAAGAAACGGAGCACCTCCTCGGGCTACTCACGCCTGAAGACAAGATTCTTCTCGACAAATTCTTCGACATTATCATCAAACATGTTCCGAACATGAACTCCCCAAATGGCAGGGATCTGTCTAGATTCAAGGCGGCTTTAAGCTCCTGATCCGGACGTGCCCTCGGAGAGGGCTACGTCGATTATATATATCTCTCTTCGTTCCTACCATTATTATTACCTTATAACTCCCTTGAGTGTAAAGATTGACGAGCTGTCAATAAAGTTGTTTAATTGTCAAATTGTCACACAAAAGCCTTTATTAGGGACTTGCCCCATACAGATTCTCCCAATTGGGTAAGGTAATAATCATGTTATTTACATGGGTTGCCAATATACAAATTGTTACTGAAGGCTAAATACTCATCAACTAATAAAAGTTTAAATCAAAACGACCTTACAATAATACAAAATATGCTAAAGCAACTGAAATTGCTGATGGATACAATGGGAGATATTGCTGTGATTAATGGCTCTTTTTGTGATAGACTGGTAACACTTTGGCAAGTTTAGAGCAATTTGTACACAGATTTATAAATCACTACTAATTCATCGTGTAAATAATTCTAATATAGCACATTAGTCTGATAGACTACGTGCTTCTGTAATAATATTTTTTTTTAAATGGGTAGTAAAATAGAAATTGAACTGGTTTTATTCTTCGTCTTAAAGTCATTCACTTGTTGACTGGTCCTTACATAATGATGATCTAAAAATATATATAATAAGCTATTGCCTTAGATTTGTTTGCTGATATTTTTGAAAGCAATACGTAGGGTGAAGTGTTGGTACATTTAATTTGTTGAGTGTAAAAATATCAACCAATTCCATCAGTAAGAGAAAGAAGAATTTCATGCTTCAACTATATCGACAATAGCAAACAACAAAGAAAGATGTAAATGTCTAAAACAAAATTTCGCAATGATAATTAGCGTTAAGACCAACAAAAATTATTCAACGTATCCATAAATTAACAATTCAAAGGTACACTCAGTAATGAAAAGAAAGACAAAAGGTAACAAGAATCCCCCTGAGGGAGGAGACGTGACAAATGTCATACAGAGAGAGAGAGAAAAGTTGCATAGCTCGAGGCAATAATGAGATGACGGCTTTCCAATTCCATAAATTGGGATAATTCAATAATTGAAGCGGGGGGGAAATTTTCCAAAAATTATTCCCCACAGCACACAGAGAGATGTCTAATTAGTACATGCCATTTTTGTGGCGGAATAAATTCGGCGGAGAATTTAATGTGTGAGGTACGGCGGTCTTGACAGCTTAGCTGCTAGAGAGAGGAGGAGAGTAGAATCTGACTGTTGCCTCAACATTTTATTTAATTATAAGTTGATATTTTTTGCTTATCCCTAGTACACGTGGTACAGAGCATAATAATCATGGTGGGTAGAATTTGGCGACTGCTTTTACTGTAAGTACACCACATGTCTACATATGTGAAAAGCAGTTCGACTTTGCACTTGCAAATGTGCCTGAGCCCCGTTTCGTTACACTTATTTTGCTTATCCCTAGTACACGTGGTACAGAGCATGATAATCATGGTGGGTAGAAGTAGGCGACTGCTTTTACTGTAAGTACACCACATGTCTACACATGTGAAAAGCAGTTTGACTTTTGCACTTACAAATATGCCAGAGCCCCGTTTAGTTACTTGCATTCGCTAGTGGGGTTGAACTTTTTGCAAGAATCGGGAGCAATTGGAGATTTTTTTGTTTTTATCAGAAAAAAAGTGCCCAATGCGGGAATCGAACCCGGGTCGTAGCGGTCTAAAACCAACGGTTTAGACCCTACTTCCATCGACCCCCTACAGATATATCTAATTAGAACATGGCATTTTTGTGGCGGAATAAATTCGGAGCGGAGTTTAATGTCCGAGGTGCGACGGCGTTGACAGCTCAGCTGCTAGAGGGGAAGGTAGAATCTGCCTGTTGTCTCAACATTTTATTTAATTACTGAAACATAGTAGAAATGGGACCATTAAAGCATGAAAGTTTCTTTTAAAGATAAAACAAACTTCTACTGTCCTTACTGCGATGAAAAAAATAGATATTGGGAGGGCTTGGCTCATCAGTGGTGAAAGCTCTGGTCCAGATTTTCTGATTGCCGAATGAGGAAGGCAAAGAATTCGGAAAGTGTGGAGACCATATAATAAGAACCATATAGCAAAGTCCATTGTAACAATATATTGAGAATCACTTATCGAACGCAGGGGCTGGAGCTTCGTCTACGATTCCTTTCTTCCTGTGGTGAATCTGTATAAGATCGGTGGTCTTAATAAAGCTGTGTGTATGTATTCTTTACGTCCGAAGAGAATCGCCGATGGTATTAAATTGGTTCTTGAAAAACAGTGCTATGACCTAGTAGAGCAGGATAAAACCGTGATCAACAAGAATATGGTCTTCAAACATCAACGAATATTGATCTTGCTGAAGAAATTTTGATTAATCAAGAATGGGTATTTGGCCAATTCTGGAATAATTAAAAATAAACGAGAATAGTTGATATTTATTCCGATAGATGGCGCAAGCCATCAGCAACTTTCAGTTGCACGATAAGGAGATGCCTTTTTCTTGATTTATGCACCTTATCCCAGTACAATATTACATTTGTACTATTTTTTCATATACAACTTTATATATTTCCATGCACATTTTATCTACCCTTTATTAACTCCTTTATTATATATTATCCTTTATTTGATCTTAATTTTGTGTAACAATTGATCAGAAGAATCAATAAAAACATTATGTTGCTCCATGGAAATTGAGGGTGCCATTGACCTGTTAGTCAGCCACATTTCAGAATTCCCTGTTCACGGTTACCGTAGCGGCTCACGACACCGTACTTCACCCTACAGGACAGTCCCCTACTTGGTTAGCAGTCTGGACTATGAATAAAATTGTTTAAATTGTCAATTGTCTACAGATTTTGGAGGTAAAAAAAATGCTGCTAAAGACTTTTTTAAAAATCCACATGGGTAATATAGCCATCGTAAACTCCAAGGAAGAGAGGTTTGTACCATCAATCAATCTATCAGTAAGTTCGGAGGTGACATTTCGGGGAACGTCGCCTGGCAACCGCTCGACAAACACCGGGTCGGTGGATCGATTCCCCAGCGAAGTTCTGACCCCAAAAATACACAGCGAGGGAGACCTTGCTCTTTTCAACTTCTTTGAGAAAATGAAATTTTAAAGAAAAAAGGAAGGCCACGCGAACCTAAATGGCTAACACGAAGTTGGCAAGTCTAACTGGGGCTAGAAGACATAGTCGAATAGTTTGTTGAATGTGGGAGGAGCGTGGTCTTCTTAAGGAAAAAAAAGTGCATATATACAAGGTTATCCCAAAAGTTCGTAAACACTTGCAAAAAAAAATTAAAATACCAATATTATTCGCCGTTATGAATAATGTATTTGTATTATGTTCTTCAAATTAAAGATACTTCGGCCATTAAATCTTTATTCAAGATGACAAGGCAACTAGAGAAGACTATGATCAAGTATGCAAGGATAGATAATAAAAAAGATTTACTGGTCGAAGTATCTTTAATTTGAAGAACTATGAATGCCGGCCAGGCAGCCTCTATCTTTATGTATAAATAATTGTATTATGTATCCGCCGTAATAATATTATTCGCCAAGTAATAAGAAAAACACGAACTTTTGAGACAAAACTTATAGTTCCAATACCTCGCTTTGCGTCGTTTCGTTTTGCGTTTTTTTCGAAGTTGCGTCGCTGCTTGATTTTTACTGATTTTCACTGTGCGTCGTTAGATTTTCGAAGTTGCGTTGTTTTGGATTCGAGTCTTTAATTTTTTTTTTTTTCCTAAAATATGGCAACACCTTTGTTTTTGATTGCGCCATGCCATCAAAATTTTATTTTCACTTTGCGTCGTTTCAATTTGCGTCGTGTTTTTTTTTTTTTTTTTTTGGAACGTAACCCTGACGCAAAGCGAGTATGGGTGTAGTTCCAAAAAAATAAATTTAAAAAAACGTAGAGAGTGATGATTTTGTAGATTTCTTACCAACAAGAGTCTCTATTGGAGACATTCGTATTAAAAAAAAAAAACACTTGCTCTTTTAGAGATATATATGTCTTCACATAATACATCAAATTCCTAATTGTTTGAAATATGTTTACATTTGCCTTCAGTTTTTCAGGGAAAGCGTAGTAGAAACACTTTGCCTAAAGCCCTTAGCACCGTGAATTTTGAATTTCTTTCATGTTGATGAATCTTATTTCATTTCACACCTTTAACTAATCATCTTAAACAGATCACTTAATCTGCAATGGCGTGAATTTCTTCACCAAACTTATTGAACTTTCAAAGTGTGTTGAAAACCACAATCCGAAATCTCGAATAATTTGTAATATTTGAAAAAGTAAAAATCAATATCAGGTAAAAGTATTTGTAATATGTTATTGTGTCAGGAATCTCTCTTTCTCTATGCTATTCCATCTATGCTACCATTGACTTGTATGATATCAATAAAATATGTCTAAATCTCAAATCTCATTTATTCATATATTTATCATTATATAATCTTATTTATTTTATATTCAACCTTATATAATCTGTTGGGCTATAAGTTGAAGCTGGACTAGATGATATAATAGTGGAAGGAAGTAGTCAATTATCCCACTACATCTGTCGATTGAAATGGATAGATTAAAAGCACGCGGAGTCGACGCGAACAACAGGCAAGTGTTAAGCTCCTTTATTTTAGACTAATGGAGAAGGGAGGATGGGCTGCCCCCTGGGCGGCACTGTGATTGGCTGGCCGTGACGTAGTGGTGAGTAAGTCCTCCCCGGCAGAAGTAGACTTATCCAACGTCTTCATTCTATATACAGTTACGAGCGTCTTTCCTAATCCGTCATCAATCAGTCATCGGGCCGGCCGACTCTGTCACGGTTTGCCGGCGCCCTCCTATTGGTCGGCTACGATCACGTGTCATCGTTTGCTGCGCCACCCTGCCGACGGCGCGCGCCCGTTTGCTGCCGGCGAGCACGTGACTTCCCTGTGCGCGCGCATGGCGGGCGGTAGGCGGTAGAATTGCAACAAATAGTATTTGAATCAAAACATTCAATCGGGTAAAACACGGGCGTTGCCCGGGTCATTCGGCTAGTAATCTTATAAGAACGAGAGAGATACGATAAAAGTAGTTTCAATCTCTCTCTGTATATTCTCATTAATTATCATTCATTTAAAATGTATTATTGACAAGATGTCAATAAAAGTGTTTCAATTGTCTCTCTCTCTGACTCAACTATTTTTGACGTGTATATGATTCTTTATAAAAATAAAACAATTTTCTAATGCCCTTACTGCAAATATGGGGGGAGGGCTATCTTATCAGTGGTGAACCCTCCCAGCGGTTTCACCAGTTTAATTTACCTTAATTACTATTGTGATAAGTTAAACTGACGAAAAATCGCTGGAAGGGTTCACCATCAGTGTTGGGCATTAAAAAATTATTTTTCAATTAAATTGTTAATTGACTAAGAAATTAATTGCTAATAAATTAATTGCAATTAAATCAATTGCAATTAATCTTTAAATTGCAATTTGCAATTAAATTAATTAAAATTAAATTAATTGCAATTAAATCAATTGCAATTTAATTAATTGCAATTAATTTTTAAAATTGTTTTATGAAACAATTAAAACTAACAATTAAATATGTATTAATACAGAATAAATAAAAATAACAGATTCAATGAAAGGTTTAAAAAAATACACTGCATAAAAAAAATCAATCCTTCTCATTGATGAACTATTCTTGTCACGTTAAGCCTTTTACATACGTGAATGTTTGATTTGGTTAAGAATACATTGTTCTAGACTAGTGAAATAAAATGGCGTCGATAAACGAAATGGACGAAGACAGTAACATTCCAGTGACTTTTTCGGTTTCGGACATTAATGAGTCATTAGAAACATCTTCGCCTGTGCCACCAACTGACACCGCCGAGTGTTCGTCTTCGCAAGCGCGGCTTTACTTGCTAGATGGAACATATTTCAAATCCTTGCTTGAAGAGTCCACTGGTAATAAAATCACAGTGCTTTGTATGAAATGTCCAAGAGATGTATTAACTAAAATTAAAGGATATCATAATTGTACGTCAAACTTTTTGAGTCACCTGAAGCGAAAACACAGGCAAGAATGCATTGAAGAGTACAAAAGATATGTAAAAGAAAAGAAATCCGAGGTAAAAACTGAGAAGTCAAATGAGAATAAAATTACACAAGAACAATTCGATGAAAATATTCTGAAATATTTTATACATTCCATGATCCCATTACGTGCAGTGGAATATCCATATTTTTCAAAAATATTCACGGACTTGGAAATATCTGAAATGGGGCTAACTCTAATGAGTCGACGTTCACTAGGACGTCGTATAGAAAACCACTATGAAACGCAAGTAGCTAAGATAAAGTCGAAACTAAAAGAAGCTTCCTATGTGTGCACAGAAATAGATATTTGGTCCAGTAAAAAGAGAAGTTTTATAGGAGTTACAGCGCACTGGATCACAAATGATCTACGCAGAGTTTCAGTGGCGTTAGCTTGTCAACGATTCAAAGGCGTCCACAGCTACAATCGACTATCCGATATAATTCAAGAAATTAACGATCATTTCGACCTCAATACGAATAAAATTGTTGCATCGGTGACGGATAATGGCAGCAATTTCGTAAAAGCTTTCAAAATGTTCGGTGTCAAATTGACCAATATAAATATTGTTGATGAAGTTATGCCAGACTCTCAGCCAACAGAAGCCTTTTCTGAATCAGATGTTGAAGACGACGAATCATCAAATTTAGAAGATCCTGAGCATTTACTTCCTGCCCATTTACGATGCTGTGCGCATACGTTAAGCCTTTGCGCAACTACGGACGCGAACAAACATTTAAGCGAGCAAGACACCCCTCTGTCGCAAATGCATGCTGCAATCATGAAGAAATGTAATGCTTTGTGGAAGGCTGCAGGACGACCAAAGAGTGCTGAAATAATGCAGAATGTGTTAGGACACACGTTAAGTCGACCTGGTGAGACCAGATGGAATAGCTTGTTTGATGCCCTCCAGCAAATTTTCGATATTAAAGAAAAAATCTTACTCTTACATAGATTATTAAACATAAAAAATGCTATCAAAGACAACGAATTCGAATACATACAAGAGTATTTGACGTGCACTTCGCCAGTGGCAGAAGCCCTCGACATAATGCAGTGAGACTAACGCATATTATGGGATAGTTCTGCCGTGCCTTCTTGCGCTGAGAAAAAAAAATGCTAAAAATTGAAAAGAAAAACAACTTTTCCTTTTGCAATCCGTTGGTCAAGGCATACAGAGAGAGTGTAGAGAAGAGATTTGAAAAAATGCTTGACGTCACCACTCCTGAAGCTGAAATAGCGGCTATTGCGGCATTATCCTACCCAAGATTCAAAAATAAATGGTTGACTTGTTTTGAGCCCGCGGATCGTACCAAGATTCTAAAAGTTTTCAAGACCTGCATTTCCGAAAAAAATAGTGGAAATATAGTAGCAACAGTGGCAACAACAAAAAGTACCAAAGAAAACCTTTTTTTCAATTTTGACTCTGACTCCGATAGTTCAATCTCAGAAAAAAACGGATGCTCCTCCGATGCACCAATGAATAAAGCAGAACTTTTGATGCTGCATTTTTTTGCAGAGGAAAGCCAAGATTTGCAACTACTCAATAGATATCCTGAGATAAAAAGTGTTTTTATTAAATACAACACACCTTTACCATCGTCAGCTGCAGTTGAACGCCTTTTTTCTTTTGCGACAATGACAAATCTGCCAAAGAGTCACAAATTGTCGGACAGCATGTTCGAGAAGAGAGTGGTACTGAAATGTAATTTAAATTATTACAAAAAATTATAAATTATCATTGTCTATCTAATCATGCTTAATTAAAGTTATTCATGATCATTTGCATCAGTCTTTTATTTGTTGCTAACATGTGTATTTAAATAGTTCAATAGTTATATTGTACCTGCGTCCACGTCCCACACGCAGGCCTGTACAGTATATTATATACCAGTTTATTATGCACCAGTAATTTTTTTATTTGTTAGATTAATTAAATTTCTCTAAACAATTAATTAATTGTTAATCTTTAATAAATCATTTTAATTAATATTTGCCCAACACTGTTCACCATTAATGAGTCAGGTCCTTCCATTAATTTATATTTGCAGGAAACGCAGTAGAAAAATTGCTTTAATTTTTTTTTTAAATCATACGCGTCAAAAATTAGATAAAAGAGGCGCAGACCGAAGATATGGGCACCAGAGTGACAAAAGATGATAGGTTGGAACAGGAGCATAAGTTGTAGAGGACCCAGAGGAAGCACAAGTATGAAAGTTAAACAATTTATAGCCCGTCAAAGGATTATATGGCTATTTTCCCCCGAGGATATCACGGGATTTTGGAACAGCGACCCTTTAAATTGCTACTTCTGCAATGCTGGCATCCAAGACAATTTGGCCCATTATCTATTCCATTGCCCATTCCTACAGGAAAAGAGACTGGAAATTCACGAAATTTCGGAGCTAACTCACTATAATGAACAACATATAAAAATTTTATACTCTCCTGCTGGATAAAGCATTTGTTTATAAATATTTAAATTTTTTCAAGGCGATTGATAAAATGGGGGAAGAAGTGCTCAACTCCACAGACAACGGCGGATTGCTCCCCCTCCCCTCTAAATTGCTTTTCCTCCTCACTCATGTACATATATAACCTTTCAGGGGAATCCCCTTGTAAGACAATAGTGTCTTAATAAAGGTTTTTGTTGTTGTTGTTGTATAGCCCCAGATTCCAAGAAAGGCTGGCAATGGTCAAAAGAGTCCGAAGGCAGAGTTCAGTACAGGTCAGGCTAGTTTGGAGAAGAGCGATGACTAAACTTCAAGAAAGGGAATCACTATTTCATCGCTCGAAGACGAATAAAAAGGCAGATAAAGGATCAAGCCTCGACGGCTCTAATATTTTAGGAACTTTCCATAAGAGGTACAATAGGAAGGAAGGATACAAATCCACATACTGTTCTCACTCCTTCAATCTAGAAAGAAACCACCAGCGATGTCCGAAGCCAATTTTGGGGGAAAACAATTTCGCCTATTGATCGCTGATACCATTTTGACGTGGATCGATCCTTTAATAAAGAATTCCACGAGAAACAGATAGAAGGATGGCGCACTTGCTCCGAGAAATAATCTAATAAAGATACACATATAGTCTCAACTAAGCAGCCATGTAGAAAACTCAATCGCTTAGAACCATTTTGTCATTAAGCCTTTTTTTTTTTTAAGTCTTAGATAAAAGGGGAAGATGTATATTCTTCTTCTTTTTTTAAGATGCCTACGTGTGTTTGTATAGTAATTAATATTGAAGTTAAACACTATTCAATTAAGAACGAAAAAGACCTATATATTCAAATTGTGTAAACAGTGAATAATTTTATTTCTTTATAATATTATATTTTTATTAGAAATTTTAGAAATTATCGATTTTTTACCTAACGTTTTTGTTAATTTCAAGCATACACAGAGTACTTGTTTTCATTATCGTACAAATAAAATTGTATTTATAGTTAGAACGATTTTTCTGCATGTCACGGAATAATTAATCTAAAATTGGAATATCTGACGATATTAAAATCATCTAGTAACTTGGATTATATTTCTTAGGTCAGGAAGCACCTATAGATATATACAGTTAAACCTGTCTATAGCACCCCCTCTTGGTACTCACCAAAATAGGGTGCTATAGAGATGGGGTACTATAGACAGGTCACTTTTAATGTAAATCGCATCGTACTACGTATTTAAAATCGGGCGTTATTTAGAGGGGACGTTATAGACAGATTTAACTGTATATGTATTGTTGTTTTTGCCTCCAGAAGCCTGAGTTGTTATAGTGTTACACCGCCACCACCGTGTCAAGGATGGCCTAATAAGTACGCGTAATCGGTAAGGATCTCTGTTCGACTCTTCTTTATGGCGGCATGGAGAAGGAAATGATCCAGACTGGTTGTGTAGCGGAGGAGAGTGAACGGATCGTCTCCGACAACGGCTGTGACACGAGTACTTTGAACCAGGTCAAACGGACGGAGGGTGAATGCTACCAAGACGTGCCGTGCGGAAATCCTGTCCCCGGGATCCCATCTGAAAATCTCCGCGAGATCACCGGCGATCATGGTGAGCTGTAATACGATGGTGTGACGGACTGATGTGACGAGGCCAGAATGTCTGGGATAACAGAAGAGATCTAACTGGGTGTGACGGAGCTGGGCGCTTCGTGGAAGTGTGACAAGACTGGATGGTCGAAGGCACGCCACAGTTGGAGCCAGTTCGTGTATTATGGAGAATGTAATATACAGAGAGCAACAGCCACCGTCAACAACAGGGAGGACAACTTCACTCCTGGCCGTCAGCTGGGTTTCTTTCTTCTTGACTGATCCGTCGCTCCCACTGTCCGTCCGTTGCCACCACGGCCTTGCCGAAGCTTTCTCGTCGTAACACTACTTTCAAAAAAAATTGTTTGCCCCAAACAGGGCAATCCTCCCCTCCAGTCTTCAGGAGGCCCTTTAAACTTCTGAATGCCTTGGATTTCATTAGGATTGTCTACAGTCCTAAAACGTAACGCTAGGATTAGCGTCACACATTGTTTGTTGTATTATGTTCCAACTCTGGCCCTTTTTTCATTTTCAGTCAGTATCGACGTCTTGCTGTCGAGCAACCGGCCATCACAAAGCGATGGTTGTCCACATAATGGCGACCATAGTTCACTCCTTTCATTGATGTCGTCTGTGGCTTGGTTTTCTCCTTGCACACTTCCTGTAGTCGCGGTCGCTATTTCCGTAACGTTAGGAACTTCGATATTGCGCTCTCATCGTTTCTTTCCGCGGCGGGACTGTAGGTCGTCTTTCTTTACCGTGGAATTGTCTTCCCGACTCACGCTCTCCATCTCGTGCCTGTCCAGCACATATTCGTCTATGTCAGGCTCCCTGAGATTGTCGAGGTCGATTCTTTTGATGGATCAAGACCTCTGTCGGCTTCCCATTTTATTTCTCTAGAAGTAGTCTCCTTCTAAGCGCTCTAGACGTGGGCTTTTTCGTGCCAACCTTGCTATGGACTCTTCAAAACTGTTGGAGGCGTCGATCTGCGTAAAACTATTTCTATATATAGCTGTTTGCCTTGCACTTTGTCGGATTAAAGGGCAAAGATGGCGGAGAAAAGTCCGTGGTTAACCTCAGAGTGGAAGGTAGACGGCAGCGTTGACACTTTACATGGGACATTCAGGTCGCAGACATTGTCGTCGGACTTTCCAGGAGCGTCAAAGGCTCCGCTGGTTCCAACTGTGGTGTGCCTTCGACCATCCAGTCTTGTCACACTTCCACGAAGCGCCCAGCTCCGTCACACCCAGTTAGATCTCTTCTGTTATCCCAGACATTCTGGCCTCGTCACAGCAGTTTGTCACACCGTCGTATTGCAGCTCACCATGATCGCCGGTGATCTCGCGGAGATCATCAGATGGGATCCCGGAGACAGGATTTCCGCACGGCACGTCTTGGTGGCATTCACCCTCCGTCCGTTTGACCTGGTTCAAAGTACTCGTGTCACAGCCGTTGTCGGAGACGATCCGTTCACTCTCCTCCGCTACACAACCGGTCTGGATCATTTCCTTCTCCAAGCCATCATGTCTAGAGAGCGCTATCACACCATCTATCTTCCGTAGGGTACTCTCTATCTTACCGAGCACGGTCTCTTGAGCGTTCTGCCATCAGGCCATCTTCTCTGCATATCGCTGCTCGCTCCTCTCACAGATTTCGCTGAATCCTTTCATTGCTGAGAGGAAAGCTTGAATGAGGTCTAATTGCTCCACCGACATTTTCTGGCTCACTGGTATCTAGTATTGCCTTCACGAACAGAGATCTCCACTTCTGACACCATTTGTTGCGCCACGGCCGCCGCTTCGAGGATGACCAAATAAGTACGCGTGATCGGTAAGGATCTCTGTTCGATTCTTCTTTATTTACCTTCGTGTATTATGGAAAACAAAGCAAGTAACATCCAACAGTTAACAACAAGGAAAGCTTTAATTATCTCTCTTAGCATATTGCTTGTATATACATTAACCCAATTTTTTTTTCTATTCTTTCCCACTCCTTGCCCTTCCCTTTATTTTGACGTGACAACGTCTTAAATTAGGTTGCGGCTGGGAGTCACTTATGAAAAAGTGTAACGCCCGGTAACGTTACGATGAGTCATCGAACGAGAGTGCTGCGCTAGAGAATTAGGCGCATTGAATCGGCGCATGCTTGTCTCTGTCTTTGTCTTTCTCGAACGTTCTTGGCGTTGGAAAAACAAGAAAGCGTCATAATACAAGTTCACACGTGTGGTTAAAGTATCGTCAGCTGTGTCTGTAGTGAAAATGTGGAGTGCTTAGATTCGTCATTTACAACAACTACAACAATAAAGGTAAATAATTGTACACTGATATTTCATTATCGTAAACTATGATTGATTGATTAATTGTTAGATTGACACAAAAGTTGAGAAACTGAGTTTATAGGTTATGTCATACTATTGATAAATGTTGATAGTGTTAAGTAAATTATTAGTTTAAAATTAATTAATTAATTAATTATTATTTTACAAATTTTAAATAGTTTCAAATTTATTTAGCAAAAATTTGAACCTTCGATCTGAATAAATGTTTTGATTTTCGAATTGATTCTTTAAAATTACAAATATTAAGAAAAAGTGGCAGATATAAGAAAACTTTATTTAAACTGTGTTGAGCAAGAATTTTAACATCTAATTTAAGTAAATGTTTTAATTTTCAACTTCATCATTTACAATTACAAATTTTATTTAATTTCAAATTTATTTAGCAAAAATTTGAACCTTCGATCTGAATAAGTGTTTTGATTTTCAAATACCAACGCGGCTGGTGGAGTGGCGATCTATCGTAAATTATCATCGACATCTACGGCGGAAGTGTTCCAAGTTGCGATTACAGACGTAACTCGTGTCATTAAAACCAAGGGTGACATGTGCATGACTGAAGTTACTTGCTTCGCCGCTAATACTAGCTTCAAGTTTATACTCGGTGCTGTATATATTCATCCAGGAGCTAGTATGCAGGATATTGGAATGTTACTATGGCAAGGACTCGGTCCGTACATTCACAACAGCCAGTTAAAAGGAACAACTATCGACTTGACTTTCGCAAGACACATTACAGCAGAAACACTTCCTTTCATTTCATATTTCTCCTATCATCGTCCTATCCTCAACAAAATCACTCAAATAGGAATTAGTTAAGTTTAAGTTTACATGTACAATGTTTTAGTAAACAAAATATATTTCTATAGTTAAAATTTGTGCAATTCTTATTTTCATTCAATTCCTTGTTCCTATTGTGCAATTTAATTATATTCATATCAATAAATATTCTACCGTTGTCACGTAAAATCTTCGCCCGTAAAACCGACTTTACAGGCAACCATTGTTTTTTATATCTATACTTTACTCGGTGGAAGGATGGTTTAAACCCCGTTGGTTTTCGACCGCTACGACCCGGGTTCGATTCTCGCATTGGACACTTTTTTCTGAATAAAAAAATGCTTCAATGACCCCCGATTCTTGCAAAAGTCCAACTCCACCAGCGAGTTCAAGTAAACAAACGGGGCTCTGACACATTTGTAAGTGTAAAGTCGAACTGCTTTTCACATGTGTAGACATGTGGTGCACTTACAGTAAAAGCAGTCGCCTACTTCTACCCACCATGATTATCATGGCCTGTACCACGTGTACTAGGGATAAACAAAAAAAAAACTATGCATGTGTATCATGATTTTTAATAAAATCTACCAGACCTGAGGCAGCTTTGCTGCGTCTCTTTAAGGGCCTGACTCTCGGTCCACTTCTTCACTGGCTCTCCAGCCCAGTTTTCTTGTCTTGATATTCGCTGAGTAATGCGGACGAATCGGGATGCAAGGACTATATCATCGCTGGCCCTGCTTTGCAGGGCCGAACTTTCTATCAGTCAACAACAGGGAGGATGACTTCACTACTGGCCGTCAGCTGGACTTCTTTCTTGTTGACTGGTCCGTCCTCAGTTATTCTTGGGGTGAACACATGTGGTTGGACTGACCCTGCTTACTACCACGGCAATATCGAAGTTTTCTTTCTCATCGTAACAATATGTAACTACTGTGCTAAAAAAAAATAGATTTTTTTACTTGAATACATGTATTTTTATTATATTCTCAATCTTATGAACACTTTGGCAAGTTTAGAGCAATGGTGTAATTCATGGTGTAAATCAAGCATGTCAAACTCAAATCCTAACACGGGCCAAATAAAAAAGTAATAAGATTATGTGGGCCGCAAAAAAGAAAACAAGTAATTAAATTTTTATAGTAACATTTATGTAGGTTTATTTTTAAAAAATACTTGATTACTTTGCACAAATTATTGAACGTAACTTAAAAAATATATTTTTTTCTAGTACTCCGAAAGAATATTTTCTTTAAACTTTAAGGCACACATATATGTATGGTATGGCGACCAGTGGTTCGTTATTAATAAATAAATTATGTATAATTACAATTTTTAAAAATTGGCTACAAATTTTTATTAATTTTTTTTTTTTTTTATAAAAAAAAATTATTAAAATATATTGTCTGGTGGGCCGCAAATTTATTCGTTGTGGGCCGCATGAGGCCCGCGAGTTTGACATGCTTGGTGTAAATAATTAAAGATATTTATGTAAATAATTCTAATATAGCACAATAGATTTCGTGCTTCTGTAATAATAAAATAAAATGAATATATATGCTCTCATCTTTGCCTTATATAAAAAAAATGAAAGCAAACGTAACATATTTAATATTGTAAATTCAATTAGATACACAACACAATACAAGAACAACAACCAAAAAAAAACTAATTTAAAAAAAAATCTAAATAATAAATGCATAACACACAAAATATTAATTAGAAAAATATTCTCCAATTTATAAAAAAAAAGGAGAAAATTATTTCTTTTTTAAAGCGGAGACAGACGGGCTTTTAAAGAAAAAATAATAGTAATAATAATAGTCAAAATAATAAGAAAAGAGAAGAGTAAAAAAAGAAAGAAGGTAGAAAACCAATGGAAGAAGAAGCAATGCGACCAACCAAAGATAATCTCAATAGATAAGCAATTAAATACAATTTATGGTAATTTTCTGTGAAAACGCGGGGAGGTCTCCCTTAATGGCATCTCCCATTAAAATGCAATTTTTATCATCATTACTGGCAAAAAAATAGGCGGGAAAAGATTTGCTCGGAAGATTTGAATACAACTTGTTATTTTACAACATAAATCCGTCATCGTCGTTTGTGAGGGAGGATTTGAAAAAAAGGAAAAAAATCTATTTTCACAAGATGTAAATTAACTTTTTTTTTTTTCAAACAAAGAAGATGGATCGTTTGATAAGTATTACCCACCACACCAAACGATGTTATTATTCTTTAACACACAAAATGAATGAATAAATAAATATATCAAACAAATTGTATAATGTTAACAGAAAAAGAAAGAAAAGAAAAGAAAGAATAAGCCTACTTTTTAAAAAGGCATTATTTATAATGTGTCAATATTACATCAACGAATTTTTTTTTTTCTCTTAAGAGAAAGAATGAAAAAAGGAGGGGTGTGGGTGAAGGGATATTAGAATCTTCCATATAGTTTATATATAGATTTTTTTAAGGAAGGAGCAATTTTAAAATGGCAATTTACAAAAAAAAAAAAGAAGAAGAAGAAGAAGAAGATGAAAGCAGACGTTGAATTGAGGAATAAATAGAAAATTTGGCGCCGATGGGAAAGTGAGGAATAAAAGTGATAAAGAGGCATCTATCTCTCCCCCTAATAATGTGATATATCTTCTAAAAAGATATCGAATTATGATTTTATTATTTTTTTTTAGGTTAAAGGATTTAGTAATACAGTGTCTTTTCAATATCCTGACAGGCTATAATCAGATTTGTGTGAGTTTTTTTTCACTCAATCAACTCATTATCCAATATGATAGTTTTGCGGATTGGTGCAAAAAAAATTTTTTTTCATCGATTTACCAATTTTATCTACAAGTATATTTACTTGTATATATTATAGGGATTGTATTGACATTAAATGGTAGTTTTTTTTTTTTTTTTTTTTTTTTTTACATATATACATTGTATTTTTGCTTGAAAATCGGCCCTGTCATTTTACCAGCTTGAAACATTTTTGGCCAAATCGACCAATTTCATAATTCCTCTCAATGAAGGCAATAAATTCCACTGATGAAGGCCAAACACCATTGTATACAGGTTGGCTTTTGCCTACATTTTGATAAGGTACCAATTTTGGTATCTATGCATTTCATTAAAAAAAAAAGGCATATATTAGATTTTTTAAAAGTTATATTTATGGATTGCTCTATTTTCAAATACATTTCAATGTGAAGTTTAAAGATTGCTCTATCTTTCAATGTTGTTAGCTTATCCTTAGCCTATACTTAAGGAAATTTAGGATTATTTTCAAAGGGGAAAAAAATGCCTTTTTGTAAACGCGTATTTGTGTAATTTAGCTTCATAAGTTCCAACTTGATCGCAAGGCTGCGGTAACAATTCAAAATGTGATCGGAGCATGGCTACTTCTGAACCTACTACATGTGGTTGGAAAATTCCAACAGCACAGCTATATTATCTTTTAAGAGAGTTGTTGAGAGAATTAACCAACAAAGGCTGACAATTGGCTATATGAAGGCTATAATTGAAGCAAAGAATTGACGAAGAACTCAACATAGACAGTTTAATGGTAGCTAAAGACCTTAGACAAATTAAAACTGTTAAAAACGGTGGCAATACAAGAGAAACCCTAGAAGAGATCTGTGGTAATACAAGAGAAACCCTAGAAAATTTGTGGTAATACAAGAGAAACCCTAGAAGATCTGTGGCAATACAAGGAAACCCTAGAAGAGATCTGTGGTAATACAAGAGAAACCCTAGAAGATCTGTGGTAATACAAGAGAAACCCTAGAAAATTTGTGGTAATACAAGAGAAACCCTAGAAGATCTGTGGCAATACACGAGAAACCCTAGAAGATCTGTGGCAATACAAGAGAAACCCTAGAAGAGATCTGTGGTAATACAAGAGAAACCCTAGAAAATTTGTGGTAATACAAGAGAAACCCTAGAAGATCTGTGGCAATACACGAGAAACCCTAGAAGATCTGTGGCAATACAAGAGAAACCCTAGAAGAGATCTGTGGTAATACAAGAGAAACCCTAGAAAATTTGTGATAATACAAGAGAAACCCTAGAAGATCTGTGGCAATACAAGAGAAACCCTAGAAGATCTGTGGCAATACAAGGTAAACCCTAGAAGATCTGTGGTAATACAAGAGAAAATCTAGAAAATCTGTGGCAATACAAGCCCAAGAGATAGACAGAGGCTCCAGAACCTATATGCAACAGTAGAGGCCAACAAACAAAATAGTGAGAGAAAGATGGCTAGAAATAAAAAATTATGACCCACCGCCAAAAAGATGGTGAAAATTGAAGGCGAGGAATTTAGAAAATTTAATTTGGCTGGTTGGATGAGGGAAGAGGGAGATATCAAATTGAAATATTTAATTTACATAAATATTTGCATACCCCAGCTAGTAGAGAAATTGGCTCTCCACTCCTTATCTTACATGCAGACTTCCACAAGGACAAGAATTTAGAAGGGTGTGGAAAAAATTGAGAGGGGCTTATGATAACTAATTTGTGTTTGGTGGCTCCTTTTTTTTACAATTCTTAATTTAAATTCTACAAATTTTGTTCCAACTGGTGTAGTTGATTGATTGTCTCTAGATGTAGAGAAATCGATGTTCCTTTCTTAAACCTGAATATAAGGGAACCTGAAAGGACACTCTTGCTAGTGGACACCTCTCTACAAATGACAGTTTTCATTGTCAAAATTACAATTTTTACTATTTGGTAACTCTCCAGTAAGAAGACACCTCTTCCTAAAGGACAATTTGGCTCTGCAACTAAGTGCTGTCCTTTACAGATAGGTTCTCCAGTATTGGTATAACAACAGCCTCTTTGCATGCAGCGCTTAAGTGTCCTTTAGGAAGAGATGTCTTCTTACTGGAGAGTGGCTAATTATCAAAATGGTAATTTTGACAATGAATGTATGATAAAGGTAAAATTTGGATTACAAATTAAAATGGTAACAAAACTAAATCCAAATTATTGAAATATTTGTGATGTTTCAGTAACTGCATTGTTACCATCATCAGACAAAGTACTAAAAGTTGCTGTTACCAACATTTCAATAATTTTTATTTGGTTATGTGTGTTGCCATTTAGTACTTTGTATGATGAAGATAACAATGGTGTTTTACCGGAAAGATCGTAAACATTTCAATAATTTGGATTTAGCCTTGTTACCTTTTTATATCTTGGGTTTATGTAGTTTACACTCATGGACAAAACTTAAGGTAGCTGTACCTTGTATATTGGGATTCAGACAATAACTCTAAAAGATATTTGATACACAGTGACCTTTATTGAAGACACACGAGATAACCAAGTGTGAACAAAATTGCCTCTGTCTCCTTCAAGAAAAAAAAAAAAAATAGACGACAGGCAATATCAAAGACTTTCCATTTCCTTAGGTTTTGTCCATGAGTGTAAATATATAAAGGTGATGGGCTCAGGCCTAATTTATTACAGTATCCTTGAATCTGTCCGTTGCATGTTTGGTAGGCACTAGTGTTTATATGTGTTTCAATTGACCTCAAAGCTTTTCTCAAATACCTTTACCAAGCATTCCTTCAAAGTGCTGGTTGTATGAACAGAACAGCACAATGTGCAACAGTCTGGTAGACTAAAGTGGTCAAACTGCTGAGAGGGTTCACCACTGATGAGCCAAGCCCCTCCCAATATCACAATAAGGACACAGTTGGAAGAATTTTTATATGAAAGAAAAATGAGAAAATACCATTAAATAGATTCATTTTTTTATAGAGGTCAGTTAACGAGTGGCCTAAACCATTGGTTTTCGATCCGCTATGACCCTGGATCGAATCAGACATTAGGCTTTTTTTTATTTAAAAAAAAAAATGCTCCAATGGCCTCTAATTCTTGCAAAAGTCCAACCCCAACTATGAGTGCAAGTAACCAAACAGGCGTTCTAGCATACTTGTAAGTGTGAAAGTCAAACTGCTTTTCATGTGCGTAGACATATGGCACACTTATTGTAAAAGTAGTCGCCAACTTCTACCCACTATGATTATCATGGCCTGTACCACGTGTACTAGGGATAAGCAAAAATAAATAAAAATATAATCTGGAGTCCTACAGGGTGATCCGCTATAGCACATATCTATATGTGTAGGACTAAACTGAAACTTTTGACTCATGTAAAACTGACTTTACTATGTGTATATAGCCATTGTTATTTTCCTATGTAAATACTACTATGTAAATAGTTCTATGTAATTAATAGTAATGTCACAACTCTGCCTTTGCCGGTCCCAAGCCCGGATGAAAAAGGAGGAGGGGGAGCAGTAACAAGCTCACTAAAAAACCTGGGCTCAGCTGGCCCGGCTGATAGTACCCTGTAAGGGCTCCTGATCCAGGGATACAGGGATGTCAGAGGCGGCCATTTCTTTTGGAGCTAAGTCGGCCTGCCACTGAGTAGTGCTCCCAGTCTTAATGACAAAGGCAGACACATTCTACTTCACCCAGTCATGATGGTTGTCAAAGCTTTTCAAGCTTGATACTTTGATATGATTGAGTGGAGATAAGAAAGAAGAAGAATAGTAATGTCTGAATAAAGAGTTTTAAAACGTACATGTGTAGACATGTGGTGCACTTACAGTAAAAAGCAGTCACTAACTACCCACCATGATAATCATGGCCTGTACCATATGTACTAGGGATAATATATATATTTTTTAATCTTACATTACTGCATACAATCCTCAATGGGCAAGTCTCCAGACCAATAAATTTATCTCCAATACCAACTTGACAAGATTGAGGTCATGTTGTCCTCATCAGTACCTTAATGACATAAAACATTATACAAGAGATCTCATCAACAAAATCTGAGCCAGTCCAAGTGGCAACTCACTAGCAAAGAGGGTGTGAAACAAATTGCAGTTTTCTTATTTCTCTAGTGAACATCACAGGTTTGAATGGCCATTTACGAAACAATGAAGCAACCGCACACTTGGTTAGCATTACAATAAAGAAAACTTTACTCATAGACTAGATATAAGGTAATAAGACCAAATCCAAATAAATAAATAAATAGTGTGTGACGTTTCGGTAACAACGCTGTTATCGAAACGTCACACACTATTTATTTGTTTGGATTTGGTCTTATTACCTTGTGTTTATAATCTATAATCCAAATTGTACCTTATCATCATAGACTAGATAAAAGACTAGAATAGATGACTAGATTAATGCGTGTGTCTTTGGTAAAAAAAAAAAAGGGCATATCTAAAATACAGTTAAACCTGTCTATAGCGCCCCCTCTTGGGACTCACCAAAATAGGGTGCTATATAGAGGGGGCGCTATAGACAGGTCACTTTTAATGTAAATCACATCGTTCTATGTATTTAAAATCGGACGCTATATAGAGGTAGTCGCTATTTAGAGGGGGTTTGAAAATTATCCTGCATGTGTTTCTTTTGAACGAAAAATCAAAATTTATTTTAAGGAGAAATAACAATTATTTCTAACCTTAGGGATGAGGTATGAAAGGATGAATTGTGAAGAGTAATGATTGAGACTTTCTTTTTTTTTATAGTGGGAGAATGAAGAAACAGGGGGGTCTTATATTTCGCATATCTTTTTGGGAGCAACAGTTTGCGCGAACACAGCTTCATTCAGCCCAATATGAAAGTCTGTTTGAAGAAGGAAAGATTTTGAGTCGAGGAAGAAAGCGTAGAAAAAGAGAGAGAAGGTGGTCTTGCTTCCTTTTTCTATTCTCAGACACACGCTGCCTTAATTTTTATTCCTATTCCTGCGGGTTGAGATATTTCCTTGAGTTTCCCAGGGTCTAAAAGGAGGTCCCCCTCCTCCTTAACTCTCAAATGTGAAGATTAGTTTCAACCTGAAACAGCAAGGGAAAAAATCTAAGGTGATTTAAAAAAAGATTTAACTAAAAGGTTTTATCTATAAGAAAATAAGACCTAATATATTGGTAAGTGTGTGTGGCACAGTATTGTTACCTAAACGTTAGAAATATATATATTTTTTGGATTAGGTCTTATTTTCTTGTAGCTATCATCTATAATGCAAATTGTACTTTTATCACAAATAGTTTTATGTGAAAAAATATATAATTCATGATAAAGCACAATTTGGATTATAGATTATAATAAAAAATAAAATAAGACCTAATCCAAATAATTTATTAGTGTGTGACGTTTCGGCAACAACATTGTCACCATCATCAGACAAAAGAATAAATGCATAAATCGTTTATTCTTTTGTCTGATGATGGTGACAATGCTGTTGCCGAAACGTCACACACTAATAAATTATTTGGATTAGGTCTTATTTTCTTTTAATATATAAATTTTAAAAATGAATAAAATAAAATTTTAAAAGGTCAGGTGTTGATATTAAAAACAAATTAGGTATATCCTGACCACTAACACGAGCGTTTTTTAGATGGCAGAGCGCCATCTAGTAAAACAGAAATCAAGCAAACGTTAATTAAACTAAACAGAAACAGGTAAGGCACAATTTGAATTATAGATTATAAACACAAGGTAATAAGACCATACTCAGTACTTTTGTCTGAAGATGGTAAACAACGCTGTTACCAAAACGTCACACACTATTTATTTGGATTTGGTCTTATTACCTTGTGTTTTTAAACAGGAACAGGTTAAATCAACATTTAGTTGATTTCTGTTATACTAGATGGCGCTCTGCCATCTAAAAAAAACACTCCTGTTAATGGTCAGGATATGATTAATTTGTTTTTAAATAGTTTTATATGTGGATTTCACAATATTGTGAAACGTTGTTACTGAAACGTCACACACACTTAATTTATTTGGATTAGGTCTTATTACCTTGTATCTATAATCCAAATTGTGCTTTATTTGAAATAATACAAAAGTAAAATTGTACTGGGATCAGGTAGAAATATCAAGACCTCTCCTTATTGTGGAACTTAAAGTTGCTGATGGCTTGTACCATCTATCAGAATCTTCTTCTTCTTTCTTATCTCCACTCAATCACACTAAGGTATCAAGCTTGTAAAGCTTGTTGATGGTGTCTGCCGGGGAAGAGTAGAATTCATCAATGGATGAGTGAATACAGTCAATAATATGTCTTGGGGTTGCAGGCTGAGAATTGCACTTAGTACATAGTGGGAAAACCTTGCGCAATAATATATATAATAATAATAAATAACAATTATTCCAGAATTTGGCAAATACACATTATTGATTCTTTATTCATTCTTGATTAATCAAAAAAAGCTAATGTATGTTTGTGTTTTTGGGCTATTGGCTCTCATCAGCGTGGTGCAAGGTGTTACCTCAATGACAAAAAAAAAAAAACTGGGTCTTTCAGGCATCCTGAAAAAAATCATGAAACAGGTATTTAAGGTCAGAATTGCATGAGAATACTAAAACTATGGGGGAAAAACATAGTACAAAAAAGTGAAATTGTCCTGAGTCAGATGGATAAATTAAGACATCTCCTGATTGTTTAACTAAAAGTTGACTTACAACCATATGTTGGAATATCAGCTAATCATAAACACAAGGTAATAAGACCAAATCCAAATAAATAAAAAGTGTGTGGCGTTTCAGCGTTGTTACCATCTTCAGACAAAAGTTGTTACCAAAATGTCACACACTATTTATTTGGATTTGGTCTTATTACCTTGTTTTATAATCTATAATCCAAATTGTGCCATATCAATCAGCTAATCATTGTTTTTTTTTAATTATTATTCCAGAAATTGGCAAAACACCCCTTTCTTGATTATTTATGTAAAGCTCTAACCACATCAGCATTTCATACTTTTGGCTATTATCGGTGTGACGCAAAGCTGTACTTCAAGGACCAAGATAATATTGGTCTTTGAGGTATTCCTGAAAAATCATGGAAACAGGTATTTAAGGTTGGGAAGGGCATGAAGAACGCTAAATTATGTGAAAAAAAAAAAATAGTACAAAAGTGAAATTGTACTGGGATTAGGTGGATACCAGGGCCAACAGCCTATATACAGTTAGATTTCTTGATTAGTCAAGAAAGAGTCCTTGGTCAATTCCTATTTTTGTGTGTTCATTTATTTGTGGTGGTGGTGGTGCCATGGTTAAACCAATTCCTGAAGTCCAATCCTCTCGAATTTTGGGATGGTAGTTATAGGCCTGGGGAAAATAGGTCCTCTATTGTCAGTTCTGAGCATGATATGTTCCGGAAAAGCTTCTGCACTATTGCATTTCAAGAAGTTATTGAAGGTTTTTTGTCCATTTTGAAATTTTGTTTCATGTATATATGGATAGAAATTTTGCCAAGAGGAAATTGATCTAAAGAAGCATAGGGCGCCTCTCCCGTCAGATTAAACGTCTAAACTAGAGGCCATCTATTGACCGTCGCTGCAAACTAGCGGCCTCGGGTCGGTGACAAAGCCACAACACCAGCTTTGGCAAACTGAAAAGCTTCCCCTAGAGACCATGGTTGTGGCTAATGGCCCTCATCAGCCTAGAGCAGACTTTGGCAGATTGTGAAGATTTCATTGGATCCCTTGTAGATCTCCTGAAATAAAGTCCACCCTAGACTGACGAGGGTCGTTAGCCCGAAACCATGGTCGTCTCTAGGTGGACGCTTCTCAATTTGCCAAAGCTGGTGTTGTGGCTTTGTCACCGACCCAAGGCCGTTAGTTTGCGGCGACGGTCAATAGATGACATCTAGTTTTGACATTTAATTTGACAGGAGAGGCGCCCTATGCTTCTTTATATATGTGTGTGTGTATAAATCTCTACAATATTTTATATATCTAAATTAAATTTTGAAAAGGATATACCTAGTTAGATCTGAGCAGAATTACTCGCATTTGGTAAAATTTTACTTAACGATCAAGAAAAAATAGGGCAAAAATTAAAAGGGTCCCATCTGTGAAGTCCCACCCAAATATTATTGAAAACCTGGCTTGGGTATTCCCATTTTTACAAGGAAATTCCCATAGGTTAATTCCCTTTTTTTTTTCTCTTTTAGTAATCTTAAAAAATAGAAACAGATTTGACTGAGAGGTTTGATAGAAAAACAAAAGTGATTCCCAATCAAAACCAAATCTATAGAAGAAAAATTTTCAATGGTTGCAATGGAGAATCTGTGGAGGAAGGTATTAGGGATGTTACTGGAGGAAAGAGTTGTTCCAACAAGAAAGAAGGAACCCACCTGGCAGCGATCCCATTATCCTGGATCTCCTGGACAAAGATGCCGATCTCCCCGCGGTTCTCCGACCGTAGCCCCACCACGGAGAAGCCCAGGCTGGCTCCATCAGCCTTGAAGAGACGGATCGTTGCCACCTCTCTCCCCATGGCACCTCGCTCTACGGTACGGCGAAACTCCTCGGCATAGCTCTCAGTGGTGATTGGCTCTCCCCCCAGCTGCTACAGAGATAGTGTAAGTGAGGATGTCAGACTGTGTAGGATGGGCAGTTACCTGAGTGGAAGCTGCTGGTGGAGGAGGGCTGGGTGTAGGCACCAGGGCAGTAGGCTCCAGGGGAACATTCAGCACCAGCTCCCCGGTAGTAGGAGAGATGTCAAAGTCCACTGGTAGGATGGAAGGGTGCTGGTGGAGCTGCCTCTTCAGCTCCTGGAGGGAATCCTGACATACCCCACACACATATCTCACTGCTGGAGACCCACATGAGAGGGAAATGAGACAGTATCAATGTAACACCACACATACATATCACTGATGGAGACCCACATGGCAGCTATATGAGAGGGAAATGAGACAGTGTCAATATAACCACAGACACACATATCTCACTGCTGGAGACCCACATGAGGGGGATATGGAACATAGTGTCAATGTAACTACACACATCCCACTGCTGGAGACCCACATAGCAGCTATATCAGGGGGAAATGAAACATAATAAATGCAAACACACAACAATACACAGAGTAAGGAGCTAAAATAAAAATTTCAATGGCATGAAGACATGTTTAATTAAATAATGTAAAAGGTTTCTGGAGATTATTTTCATTTTATTATTGCTATCTCAAGCTTTCTAGACAAATCTAGCCAAAAAACATACATTAATATATAAATGGAAATTTTGCCGGGAGGATATTGATCTAAAGAGACAAGGGTCACCTCTCTCATCAAAATAGACGTCAAAACCAAACGCCATCTAGCTGGTGTTGTGGCTTTGTCACCAACCCGAGGCCGCTAGTTTGCGGCGACGGTCAATAGATGGCCTCTGGGTTTTGTTGTATATAGTATAATCTGTGTAAATATAAAGATCCGGCAACACAGTTTGTATCATCAATTGAGTCATAATAAATATGTAATTCATCTAGCGTGGTGCTGTATTGCATGGCTATATATATAGACTGTAACTATATTATAAAGATATGTTTAAATAAGGTTAAATGTTAAATAGAAACAATATAACTTATAAAACAGTTTTGATGTCTATTTTGACGGGAGAATCGACTCTTGTCTCTTGGAAAGAAACACGTGCGGTATGGTTTTCAAATGTCGTTTTACAATCACAAGCCGTATTATATTGTATTATAAGTTACTTTATGTATTATTTACGAACAGAAAAATATGTCCAGGGTAGCCTAGTGGACATGGCATTTGCCCGGTAAGCGGAACACTGTGGGTTCGATTCCCATCCCTGGACACTTTTATTTTTCCGTTTATCATTACTCTTCACAATTCATCCTTCCATACCTCATCCTTAAGGTTAAAAATAATCGTTATTTCTTCTTGAAATAAATTTTGATTTTTCGTTGGAAAGAAACACGTGCGGTATGGTTTTCAAATGTCGTTTTACAATCACAAGCCATATTGTATTATACTATAAATTTAGTTAGTATATCTAACAACATTATTGTTTATTTTATACTCCTGTAATAGGGTGGAAATGCCCAATAGCTTGAGAATGCAATAACAAAATGACATCTACAGAAACCTGTTGCATTATTTAAATTAACATATCCAGGAGATTCACATCTATTGCAACAAAGACATGTTGTGTTGCATTATTTAAATTAACATATCCAGGAGATTCACATCTATTGCAACAAAGACATGTTGTGTTGCATTATTTAAATTAACATATCCAGGAGATTCACATCTATTGCAACAAAGACATGTTGTGTTGCATTATTTAAATTAACATATCCAGGAGATTCACATCTATTGCAACAAAGACATGTTGTGTTGCATTATTTAAATTAACATATCCAGGATATTCACATCTATTGCAACAAAGACATGTTGTGTTGCATTATTTAAATTAACATATCCAGGAGATTCACATCTATTGCAACAAAGACATGTTGTGTTGCATTATTTAAATTAACATATCCAGGAGATTCACATCTATTGCAACAAAGACATGTTGTGTTGCATTATTTAAATTAACATATCCAGGAGATTCACATCTATTGCAACAAAGACATGTTGTGTTGCATTATTTAAATTAACATATCCAGGAGATTCACATCTATTGCAACAAAGACATGTTGTGTTGCATTATTTAAATTAACATATCCAGGAGATTCACATCTATTTCAACAAAGACATGTTGAAAGGATAAAAGACTTCCTATACTTGTTCTCTACTCCAGAATGGAATACAGAAAGGACAACACCCCCAAGTAAATCAACACAATAAAAGAGAATCACAAGCCTTCAGACAGCTGTGACCTAACTCACAAGAAAAAAGCTGACATATCATAGAGGTCTCAACCCATTTGATCAGAAGAAAGGGGGGAATTGACTGAATTCACCAGAATGAATGCTCTTAATCTTTCCTTACATATGAAGAAATGTGGAGCACTTAATACCTACTGTGCATAGTGTTTTCTTTACAATAAGAGTGGAATTGCCGGATATATCATTTCTAAGAAAGAATTTTTGTTGTTGTTTCTTATCCCCTTGTGTAAAGATTACACCAATTCCATGAGTTCATGCTCCTCGAGCTGTTTTATGATAAACAGCAGCCTCTCCCAAAGGTCCTGTTTAGTACATCTAATTTGGGGGTCGGTGGAAGGCTGGTTAAACCGTTTGATTTTCAACCACTAGGACCCGGGTTCGATTCCCGCATTGGACACTTTTTTCTGTTTAAAAAAAAAAAAATGCTCCAATGGCCCCCGATTCTTGCAAAAGTCCAACCCCACCAGCGAGTGCAAGTAACCAAACCGGGCTCTGGCATTTGTAAGTGCAAAGTCGAACTGCTTTTCACATGTGTAGACATGTGGTGCGCTTACAGTAAAAAGCAGTCGCTAACTACCCACCATGATTATCATGGCCTGTACCACGTGTACTAGGGATAAGCAAAAAAAAAAAAAAAACATCTAATGCAAGCCAAAATGTGTTCTGGAGCTGCAGGTACCAAACTACATTTTGGGCAAGTGGGGTAGATTTTGTTGTCATTTTCTATCTTCAATGGCTTGAGATGGCCTGTTCTAAATCTTGTTAGTGTTGTTTGATGCTGTCTGATGTTCAGAGCTCCTCCTGGGTTCACTCCACTGTACCAACTGTGCTTAGGTGGGATCCTCCAGTTCTTGTTTATTTTTGTTTTGGCTACTGTTTCTATTTCTTTAAAAGTAAGTTGATAAGGCACAATTTGGATTATAGATTATAAACACAAGGTAATAAGACCAAATACAAATAAATGAATAGTGTGTGATGTTTCGGTAACAGCATTGTTACCATCTTCAGACAAAAGAACTGAATGTCTGTGGCAAGGGTTCTTTTGTGCTTTTTTTGGCTAGCACATCAGCAGCTTCATTGCCTTCAATGCCAACCAAAGAATAAAAAACTATAATAAACTAAGAAAGAATAAAAACTAACAGTGATGAGTTTCTTTATTGAAAAAGTATAAGCTTGGCGAACTTTAAAACTGTAGTGATTCCATTGGCCGATTTATTTTCCTTTTTTTAAGAAGAAAAATTCCGTAAATATGTATATTTTGAATTAAACAAAAGAAAAGTTATGCAAATATAAAAATGATATATATATAAGGTGTGTGTGTGTGTTGTATTGTCTCAATGAAGGCTTATCCTTTGAGGTGTCTGAGATTTTGAGGCAACCAATAAGAAACATTACACAGATAAACACAAGGTAATAAGACCAAATCCAAATAAATAAATAGTGTGTGACGTTTTGGTAACAGCGTTGTTACCATCTTCAGACAAAAGTACTGAATAATTCAATTATTTATTTATTAGGATTTGGTCTTATTACCTTGTGTTTATAATCTATAATCCAAATTGTGTCTTATCATTACACAGACAATAATGTCATTCAACAGATTGTATTTGTATTACAGCCTGTTAAAGGACATTATTGTCTGAAAGCTCACCAAGCTTTTACATTTTCAATAAAGAAACTAGTTCACCATTAGTTTCTATCTTTTCTTAGAAGTAGTTTCCTTTAATCAGCTAGTTTACCACACAAGAATGGCTGCAAGTTAGAAGATATGAAGAGGTGATATAGAACAGGGTAAAATGGTGTTCCATGATAGCAGACATTTGTATCGGAACTACTACAGGTTGATGGGATTCCTCTTTTGGGAGATTGAAATTGAAGCAACATTCACTGTAGTTATAATTAGGAAACGTATATTGAAAGCTATGGGTGGTGTGCTCTCTTTCCAGTGGGAAGATTTCCTAGACAAGAGTTCAATACCCCCACCACCATAATACATAGGATATAATCAAATCTACATCCATAGATCAGCAGTAGAGGTGTCAAAAAAGCTATAAAATTTATATAGAATCTCAAGGCCTTTTTTTGATAAAAAGAGAAAAAAAATAAATTGAGAAATTTTAATCAAATCCCATTTCTAATAGATTCAACAATTGGACTCAACAATGAAGCAGTCAAAAAATTCCATTAAAACTTACAGGTCCAAGCTATCAACCACTGGTTTATAAATGATCTTATAGGTTGTTGTTGTTTCTTATCCCCTTGTGCAAGGATTACACAAATCCCATGAGTCCATGCTCCTCGAGTTGTTTGATAATAAGCAGCAGCCTCTGCCAAAAGGTCCAGTCTTATAGGTGGAAAAAAAAACAGGTGATATAAAGGCAGAGTTAGGATCCATAAGGTAGCAAGATCTGTAAATGACATGTCTGCAATAGCATTGCTACTGGTTTGGTATAATTTTTTTTGGGGAAACCAAGACAAATACAATCACTCCTTCTATCAGCCAAGAACAAACACTTCCCTGTATGATCATCCCTTTCAGAAAATCAAAACTGACCGGATCTATTCCAAGTCTTAATGCGAGATCACCTTCTGGAGAGACCAAAAGTATCCAGTGGAGTGGACCAAGGAGAAGCTCTGAACCTCAGACAGCATCAAACAACACTAACAAGATTTAGAACAGGCCATCTCAAGCCATAGAAGATAGAAAATAATAACAAAATCTACCCCACTTGCCCAAAACTTAGCTTGGCACTTGTATTAGATACACTAAACAGGACCTTTGGGAGAGGCCGCTGCTTATCATCAAACAGCTCGAGAAGCATGAACTCATGGAATTTGTGTAATCTTTGCACAAGGGGATAAGAAACGGCAACAAGAGTATCCATAATTTAAAGCTATGGTCTCTCATCTTTTTTTTTCTTATCTCTACTCAACAATCATATTAGGGTATCAAGCTTGTAAAGCTTGTTGATGGTGTCTGCTGGGGATGAGTAGAGCTCATCAATGGATGAGTCAATACAGTCAATAATGTGGTTTGGGGTTGAAAGGGGGGGTTGAGAGATGCACTTAGTACATAGTGGGAAAACCTTGAAACCATTCTGGAAAGTCATTGTCCGTAGATGACCAGACTTAAGTCTGGAAATCAAAGACTGATGGGAGGTTCAACTATAATTCAAATTTTGAAATAAATGCTACTTTCTATTCAGTAAAAATGTTATCAACACCTAAATAAGTGATAACATTGTCCACCAATGATGTGATTGGTAGCAAATAGAAACACTATTTGCTATCTTTCCTATAGATTTATCTGTATTACATCAAGTTGTGACAATCAGGCCTTACAGAAGTAAATCTCATGGCTAAATTCAATAAGGAATCTTTTAATGAAATGGCACAGAAAACCAAGACACTGGTGTTATAATGTTGGTTTTGGTTACCTAAAGCTGAGGAAAACTTAGATAAAACACTTATCCTGGTAGATCCTTAGAATCTCAAATATGTAAATAAAGACTAACCTCCCATCAATTTTTCCATTGCAGTAAGGGCAGTAGATATTGTTTAATTTCAAAAAGAATCTTACGTGTCTAAAATAGTTCCAAATTTTGATAACAGATGGCTCGCTAGTGCATCATAAAGACTAACCTACTTTAGACACAGATCATTAGATGAGTTGAGAATGGTCATTAACAGATCAAATTGGAGAATATTTGTCCATAGTGTCACCAAAATTTGACTTGATGGACACTAACAACAACAACCTCAAACACTAAGCTGCAAGTGATGGTTACAACAGATCAAATTGGAGAATATTTGTCCATAGTGTCACCAAAATTTGACTTGATGGACACTAACAACAACCTCAAACACTAAGCTGCAAGTGATGGTTACAACAGATCAAATTGGAGAATATTTGTCCATAGTGTCACCAAAAGTTGACTTGATGGACACTAACAACAACAACCTCAAACACTAAGCTGCAAGTGATGGTTACAACAGATCAAATTGGAGAATATTTGTCCATAGTGTCACCAAAATTTGACTTGATGGACACTAATAACAACAACCTCAAACACTAAGCTGCAAGTGATGTTAACCAACAGATCAAATTGGAGAATATTTGTCCATAGTGTCACCAAAATTTGACTTGATGGACACTAATAACAACAACCTCAAACACTAAGCTGCAAGTGATGGTTACAACAGATCAAATTGGAGAATATTTGTCCATAGTTTCACCAAAAGTTGACTTGATGGACACTAATAACAACAACCTCAAACACTAAGCTGCATGTGATGGTCACCAACAAATCAAATTGGAGAATATTTGTCCATAGTTTCACCAAAAGTTGACTTGATGGACACTAATAACAACAACCTCAAACACTAAGCTGCAAGTGATGTTAACTAACAGATCAAATTGGAGAATATTTGTCCATAGTGTCACCAAAAGTTGACTTGATGGACACTAACAACAACCTCAAACACTAAGCTGCAAGTGATGGTTACAACAGATCAAATTGGAGAATATTTGTCCATAGTTTCACCAAAAGTTGACTTGATGGACACTAATAACAACAACCTCAAACACTAAGCTGCAAGTGATGGTTACAATAGATCAAATTGGAGAATATTTGTCCATAGTTTCACCAAAAGTTGACTTGATGGACACTAATAACAACAACCTCAAACACTAAGCTGCAAGTGATGTTAACTAACAGATCAAATTAGAGAATATTTGTCCATAGTGTCACCAAAATTTGACTTGATGGACACTAATAACAACAACCTCAAACACTAAGCTGCAAGTGATGGTTACAACAGATCAAATTGGAGAATATTTGTCCATAGTGTCACCAAAATTTGACTTGATGGACACTAACAACAACCTCAAACACTAAGCTGCAAGTGATGGTTACAACAGATCAAATTGGAGAATATTTGTCCATAGTGTCACCAAAAGTTGACTTGATGGTCACTCAAAAGAGCATAGTTGAGACAGTTGAAGCTGTTTGGTCAGAACTGACAGCTTATCTCTAAGGGAGAATGATTAAAACTGATGTCAAACCAAGGGCAGAAGTGGCTATATACATGAACGGCCTAAAAAATAGACTGGATGATGTATATACGTGGAGATAATGGTGGGACATATGGAAAGACCACGTGGCCCACCCTCAGTAGAGGAAGGTACTGAAGGAGGGAGATATGGAGAGACCACGTGGCCCACCCTCAGTAGAGGAAGGTACTGAAGTAGGGAGATATGGAGAGACCATGTGGCCCACCCTCAGTAGAGGAAGACACTGAAGGAGGGAGATATGGAGAGACCATGTGGCCCACCCTCAGTAGAGGAAGACATTGAAGGAGGAAGATATGGAGAGACCATGTTACCCACAAGGAAAACACTGAAGGAGAAATCCAGTGGAAGACAGAGTGAACTACCTGGATGTTGAGGATGGTGGTGAAGACAGGGCTGTTAAGCACAGAGATCAGCAGGTGAAGATCCTCCCTGACTGTGGGGTTGAGGTGGGAGCCCTCAGTCTCATGGAGCAGCTGCCTCTGGATCTTCTCCAGCAGCTGGAGAGCCTGCCTCGTCTCTGCCACCACAGCATGGAGGTCACATAGCGCATCAGATAGGGAGAAAACCATCATTTAAGGGATGGTTGAGGGGGAAAGAGGAAATGAGTAGAGGGAGAAAAATCTAGAAGAATATGGAAAAACACCGCAAATTAAACAAATCCTCAAAAAGAGAGAGAAAATAGCCAAAACCTGGGTTCCTGGAGTGCTGAACTACACAGAAAAGAACCAAGAAAACTGTAAAAACTACATTTGACATAACTATGAATCACAGTATTTATTTAAAAATTGTTTATCGTGTCTCATAGTGACATGAAATTTCCATTTCTATATTAGATACAGTTTCCACCATTTTAAAAGAGCTTTATAGAAAGAATTAGTGTTATTTAAAATAGGAGTATGAGAACTCCTATACACACTCATGGCCAAAACTTGTACCTTTTAGCATGTATATTTGGATTCAGACAATAACTCTGAAAGATATAACAATGACCTTTATTGAAGACACACGAGATAACCAAGTGTGAATAACCTGTCTCCTTTTTAAAAAAATACGACGTGAGATATCAAAGACATTCCACTTCCCTAAGTTTTTTCCATGAGTGTATATATCGCTACAGATATGTAGATAAATAGTTTACTTACAGTACATATACAGCCGTACTCTATCTACTATGATTATCATGACCTGTACTACCTATATTTTCTTGTTATTAGTAAAAAATGAGGTTCCTTTGATTGGTCAAAGACTTTTTACTTTCTTTAACTTTGGTCCATGAGTGTAATATATCCAAACTGACACCCCATTTAAAACAAATGAGGAATTTAGAAAAAGATATCTGATTATGCAACTAAAAGTTACTGATAGCTTGAAACGTTCAGTTTGTACAATCAGGAGATGTCTTTTTCTTAATTTATCCACCTGATACCAGTACAATATTTCACTTTTGTACTTTTTATTTTCTTTCTATTCCGACCTACAGGTGCCTTAGATGCCCCATCAATAAGAAACGCATCTAAATACTCCAATGAATTCTGGAGATAAGCACCACCACTATTTTTCCAAAATTAGGAAATATTTAGTAGTGATGGTAATGATTGGTAGCAATTTTCTTCTTCTTCTTTCTTATCTCCACTCAATCACATTAGGGTATCAAGTTGTGACCCTTGATGGTGTCTGTTTGACAACCATCATGACTGGGTGAAGTAAAATGTGTCTGCCTTTGTCATTAAGACTAGGGGCACTACTCAGTGGCAGGCCGACTTAGCTCCAAAAGAAATGGCCATCTCTGACATGAGGAACAGACACCATGTGCAGCCGCTTCTAACATGGAGTACAAACGCTGCTCATCCTGTATCCCCGGATCAGGGTACTATCAGCCGGGCCAGCTGAGCCCAGGTTTTTTAGTGAGCTTGTTACTGCTCCCCTTCCTCCTTTTTCATCCGGGCTTGGGACCGGCAAAGGCGGAGTAGTGATGGTAATGATTGGTAGTGATGGTAATATTTTGCTATAGACGACAAACATTCAGTGACAAAGGCTTCCTTCAGCCAAAAGAAACAAGCAAGGGTGTCTTGTGTAGGGGGGGGGAAGGAAAAAGCACCTTGTTTCCTCTCAAAAGATAAACAACACAACACAGAAATTTCTGTGTGGATTGAGGTGTGTTAGGAGGGAAGATTAAGAACGAATACTTTGAGACAAAGAACTGGGCCGTACCTGCAGAGAGTGGAGAGGATGATAGAGGCATGGTTGTATGGTGTAAAAGACCTAAAACACACAAACTGGCTGTTACCTTACAGAAACATTTGATAAAACACAATTTGGATTATAGATTATAGCTACAAGAGAAAAGGATCTTTCTTATCTCCATTCAATCATATTAAGGTATCAAGCTTGTAAAGCTTGTTGATGGTGCCTGCTGGGGGTGAGTAGAGCTCATCAATGGATGAGTCAATACAGTTAATGATGTCTTCTTCTTCTTTCTTATCTTCATTCAATCATATTAAGGATTCAAGATTGTAGAGCTTGTTGATGGTGTTTGCTGGGGATGAGTAGAGCTCATCAATGGATGAGTCAATACAGTCAATGATGCCTTCTTCTTCTTTCTTCTTATCTCCACTCAATCATATTAGGGTATGAGCCAATGGATGAGCCAATAGAGTCAATAATGTGTTTTAGGGTTGCAGGTTGAGAATTTCAAAATAATATCTAATCCAAATAAATTAATAGTGTGTGATGTTTCAGTAACAGCGTTGTTACCATCATCAGACAAAATAAAAATGACAACATTGTCACCGAAACATCACACCCACTTAATTTATTTGGATTAGGTCTTATTTTCTTGTAGGCACAGGAACATTTGTTTACTAGATGATTCACCCACAAAATTTACTGATCATAAAAAATAGGGTTATTTGGAGATTACAAATAACATTCAAGATTTTTAGGATGACCCAATAGGTCAATTCCACGCATTGATTGTATTCAGTCCTATCAATGGGTGGTCAGTGGGGTCTAAACTGTTGGTTTTCGACTACTATGGCCTGGGATTGAATCCCGCATTAGACACTTTTTTCTAATTGAAAAAAAAAAAGTTTACAAAAGTCCAACCCCACCATCAAGTACAAGTAACCACAAATGGGTCTCTGGAACACTTTTAAGTGCAAAAGACTATCTGCTTTCTACATATGCAGACATGTGGTGTATTTACAGTAAAAGCAGTCATACTGACAGTATGTCTGGAGCCTTGTACTCCTGGTACCCTAGACATGAAGGCTGCTGTCCTACTAAGCCCAGCTAAATGTAGAGTACTCCCCAAGTCCTGTTAACTAACTCAGTGTGGCGGGGAGGTGACCAGGACAGTATGTATTGTACTCCTGGTACCCTAGACATGAAGGCTGCTGTCCTACTAAGCCCAGCTAAATGTAGAGTACTCCCCAAGTCCTGTTAACTGCCTCAGTGTGGCGGGGAGGTGACCAGGACAGTATGTCTGGAGTCTTGTACTCCTGGTACCCTAGACATGAAGGCTGCTGTCCTACTAAGCCTAGCTAAATGTAGAGTACTCCCCAAGTCCTGTTAACTACCTCAGTGTGGCGGGGAGGTGACCAGGACAGTATGTCTGGATTCTTGTATATACTCATGGTACCCTAGACATGAAGGCTGCTGTCTTACTAAGCCCAGCTAAATGTAGAGTACTCCCCAAGTCCTGTTAACTGCCTCAGTGTGGCGGGGAGGTAACACTGGGCAGGACAGTATGTCTGGAGTCTTGTATATACTCCTGGTACCCTAGACATGAAAGCTGTCATACTACTAAGCCCAGCTAAATGTAGAGTACTCCCCAAGTCCTGTTAACTACCTCAGTGTGGCGGGGAGGTGACCAGGACAGTATGTCTGGAGTCTTGTACTCCTGGTACCCTAGACATGAAGGCTGCTGTCCTACTAAGCCCAGCTAAATGTAGAGTACTCCCCAAGTCCTGTTAACTGCCTCAGTGTGGCGGGGAGGTGACCAGGACAGTATGTCTGGAGTCTTGTACTCCTGGTACCCTAGACATGAAAGCTGTCATACTACTAAGCCCAGCTAAATGTAGAGTACTCCCCAAGTCCTGTTAACTACCTCAGTGTGGCGGGGAGGTGACCAGGACAGTATGTCTGGAGTCTTGTACTCCTGGTACCCTAGACATGAAAGCTGTCATACTACTAAGCCCAGCTAAATGTAGAGTACTCCCCAAGTCCTGTTAACTACCTCAGTGTGGCGGGGAGGTGACCAGGACAGTATGTCTGGAGTCTTGTACTCCTGGTACCCTAGACATGAAAGCTGTCATACTACTAAGCCCAGCTAAATGTAGAGTACTCCCCAAGTCCTGTTAACTACCTCAGTGTGGCGGGGAGGTGACCAGGACAGTATGTCTGGAGTCTTGTACTCCTGGTACCCTAGACATGAAGGCTGCTGTCCTACTAAGCCCAGCTAAATGTAGAGTACTCCCCAAGTCCTGTTAACTGCCTCAGTGTAGCAGGGAGGTGACCAGGACAGTATGTCTGGAGTCTTGTACTCCTGGTACACTAGACATGAAGGCTGCTGTCCTACTAAGCCCAGCTAAATGTTAATAGACAAAGTCCTACCTTTGTGTATCTCAGATCTTCCCATCAACAAGAAAAACACCCAATTATTACATAAAGATAAGCACCCCCAACACCATTATTTATTTGTAAAATATTCCAAATCATCCCCAATATTTATGATATTGGGATCAAATGGAATAATAGATATATTTGACAAAATGAAAAATAATCTTTTGGAATTTATATACAGAGTTGCTTTAACCAATTGCAGGAAGAATAAATTAAAATATGACAAATTGAAATGCATCTGTCAAAATTTTGGCAAATACTAAAAAAAAAACTAATTTTTTTCCAAATATTCCTTTATAGAAATTCATTTACAGTACCATTCACTAAATTAAATTTGATATTTATAAATATAGTTAAGTCAAAATCTAAAAGATTTTAAAAAATGAAATATTATAAAACACATTTATATGACTACATGATACTTTGTTAATATCTTTTGCATTTAAAAATAATATTTTATTACAACATTGGGCAATAGCTTTTATCAATAATATGGTACAAATCAAGTTGAAATATTTTGTGATTTATATGTTTATTCTCTATAATGCATACAAATTTAAACAACAATTTTGTGTCAAAATGGTATTTGTAAAGCAACCATATTCAAAATTATTTTAAAGTTGATAAATTAACTCATTTTTTATGCTTAATTATACAAAAAGTAGTTATCTCTACACTGATTAATTGCATTAAGAAATTTGTCTTTGGATTATGAAAAATATTTGCATTTGACTGCATATAAATTGTTTAATACTTTTTTATTTTAATGTTCATAAAGTCAAAAATAAAAGTATCCTACTTTGAAGTTTACACAAAAATAAAAATAATTAGTATGTTTTACATTAATGTGTTGCAAGCCACACCCTGCATGCTTTCTCGAATGTATTTAAGACATTTTTGTAAGTTTGTTTGTGTAAATTACCTTTAGAAAATATTTTTTTCCTTTTTAATTATTTTTCTCAAAAAGTGATACTCATATTATAAAATTCGGCTGGTGTTGATTGTCAAAACTTTAAAGATGTTTAGGTGCCTAATAGAATTAATGAGAAAAATATATATTATTTTTTAAAAAGAAAATGATAAAATAATGTTTCTGCCTAATAAACAAAGGTCGAAAATATATAAACAATATGTAAGAATGTGAAATATACACTGCTCTGCTAGCGCCATCTAATAGCAGCAATTTGCATTTTTTGGCAAGTTTATAAGTTAATAAAAAAAATTTTTTTTTTCTTAATCCTAAGAAAGTATATTAATCGAAAAAAAAAAAGAGGAGATAGAAGATAAATTTCTTAAGATGTCAATGTATTTTCCAAATTATTTTAAAAGCTTAACTTTGTTTCTTTAATTGTTTAAAGGTATGTGTTTTTAAAAATAAATTATTTTCACACACACATACAGTCGTGAAAAAGTAGAAAGGATAAAAAATTTATAGGTGAAAATAGGCTACTATAATTTTTTTATGTTTGTAAAAAAAAAATTATTTTTGAAAGTTATTTTCAGAAAAAAAGTAAAAAAGAATTTAATATACTTTTTCTCTACCTTTCAATATCATAACTATTTAAAATATGTAAATAATAATTTGTATATAAAAATAGTCTTTTTCATCAAGTTATTAACGTGATACTCCTGTTGAAATATTGACAAGTCCGAAAGCTTGAAAATAAAAAGTTGAACAAGAAACTTAGCCCTGGAAGCTTTATTTATTTTATAATAGAAAAAAAGTATACAAATTCTAGAATAAAATAATGTTTTCATTCGATTTTGCTCATTAAAAATATATTTGGTGTTTTCAAACAAATCTTTATATTTTGAAATTGATAAAATTGAATACTTTGGAATTTAATGAATATGAAACATCAGCGAAATTATCATTTCTGTAGACAGGGTAGTCATGGAGAACAGGGCAACATGCCGCAGAGTCTATCAATCGCTAAGATCGGTTAGGCTAGGGTAGTTTGAGTTAGGTTAAGTTGTTCAAAATAGATAATATTACACTGAAGCGCAATCGGCTTCTTGTTACGCAGACTTTGACTTTATCATCATCGATGCTGATGTCACTACTAACACACTACTACGCTTCAACCCTTCTGTTTTTTTATTTATCCTCGCTTGTTTTAACAATATTTGTATTGGAACAAGTCGTTCCTTAAATAAATATATATTCGTTTATATCTAAAGGGATGTCCTCGTAACTACAAAATAAGTGAGTACAAAACAACTTGAAATCCTTAAAAAGAAACATCTTATTTTTGCTAAGCCTATCAATTTGGTAGCAGAGCGTGGTTTGGGCGCGCGAATTGGACTAACCGCCAATTGATCCATTTAAATCAAAAAGAAATTAAATAATTGGACTAACCGCCAATTTAGAAAGAAAAAGTTGAATGAAAATGGATACACATAATTTAGCAAAAATCGAACAGTTAACAGAAAACAACTATACAACGTGGTCCATGAAAATGGAAGCAATTCTAGATTCAAAAGATCTCTTCGAGGACGTAATTGTGTTAATGACGAGTCAGATTTAAAAAATAGTAAACTAGAATATTGTTGCGCGGGATCCCTCCCAATCTCTTGGCACGACTCGCTTCCTCCGCCGCGGAGTAGCTCCTCCTTGCTGGCACCCCGATTCGCTCTCCTGAGTTCCACTGCTCGAGTGGAAACTCCCTTCCCCTGGCAGTATCTCTCGGCCTTACCACTGATGGGGGGACACGAGAGACTTACCAGAAGAGTAGTAGCAGCAGCCCGACGAAGATGGCAATGGCTAGAGGAATGACAGGAGACGGGACGGAGACTAGAAGCACTTCTTTATTGTCATATATTACTAAACATTACGTATAACTTGAATAATAAACAACGGGTATTTACATTACGCCACCTCTTGGGGCCAATATAAAAAGGTATTTACAGTCAGGAGAGGTGTCCTCCCCAGGAAACGGGATCACAGCAGTCGGCGACTCCCGCATCAGTTGCAGATGCAAAACAGGCGAACGCGCCATCTACTGGCGGAGGTTGCAAGTGCTCTTCTCGTAACAATATGATATTTGGAAGAAAAAGAACCGGGAAGCATACAGCCTAATAATATTGTCACTTTCGGATGACTTAACAATCATCTTTCTAGGCGATAAAAGGGCCAAAAGAATTTGGTACGACATAAAGCAAAGGTTTGAAGGATCTCTAGAAAATAAAAGGATAGACCTAATGTTGGATCTAGCCAGACTAAGTAACAGAAAGAGAGCTTGTATGATACATTGTTGAAGGACTCACACCTAACTTTGACACGATCACAGCAGCACTGTCAATAAACAGAGGAATCTCCTTACCAGACTTGAGACAAACTCTACTGGATTTCGAGAAGAAAAGACAGGACAGAAGCAAAAATTATGAAAATGCTTTCAGATCATCAGGCAACCAATTCAAAGAAAAGTCATGCTTCATTTACAAAAGAAAAGGACATTTCAAGAAAGACTGTTGGTTCAACCCTAACAACAAAGGAAATCAAAAGAATACAACAAACAAAAATAACATGGCCAGTACATAAAGTACCAAAGCAAAACAAAGACACAGCCAGATCAGCAATCCAAGAACGAACGGAGGAACCATCCCAACGAAGAGACTCCACTTCAGAATACGCACTACATGTAATCACAAGGGAGGAACGCCCGACGACTCAGGACGTGTGGATAATTGATTCTGCGTGCACAAGCCACATGACTTCCCATGGTGAATGGATCGAGCACAAGACGGAGGAGAGAAGAAGCATACAAGTGGCGGAAGAAGGGAGACACATCGAATCTGCCTCATCAGGATCAATCCAAGCTACTGTACAAGGTAAGGACAAACTTAACAACGCTGTAACCCTGCATAATGTCCTCCATGTACCACACCTGAAAGGAAATCTAATATCCATTCCAAGCGTGGTAAGAAGAGGGAACTCTGTTCTTTTGAATTCTGAAGGAGCATACATATACTCTTCTGAAGACAAGCTAATAGGAACAGGCAACTTTGATGGTAACATGTACACATTGAACCTATCACGTTTATCTGAAGCAACTCATGTTCCAAACGAACATTGCTTGATTTCAAAGGACAATTCTAGGACTGCATGGCACAGAAGGTTAGGACATCCTAGTGACAACAAATTAGACCTGATTTTGAAGAACAATCTCCTAAAAGGCTTGGACTCTATAAATGGTACCCTTGATCAATGTGATGCTTGCTCCTTGGGAAAAATGACCAAAGTACCCTATGTTCACACAGATAGCAATCAGGAAAGCTACCCCTTTGAAGCCATTTATGTCGATCTCTGTGGTCCAATGAGAATAAACTCCTTGGGCGGAAGTAAATATTTCTTGACCATCATAGATGGATTTTCTAGGAGAATATTTGTAGAATTTCTCAAAGATAAACTCTCAGCAGCAGAAGTTTTGAAGAATTTTATTGTAAAGAAAGAAAACGAGCTAAACTCAAAACTAAAACGACTTAGAGCAGATAACGGAACAGAATTTATCAATAAAAACCTTGAAACCTTCATAGAATCCAAAGGAATTAAACATGAACTAACTACACCATACACCCCAAGAAGCAATGGGAGAGTTGAAAGAGCTAACAGATCACTATTAGACAAAGGCCGAACACTTCTGGCAGACTCCCAATTACCCCTACACTTCTGGGCAGAAGCTGTGAATACAGCTGCATATCTGTACAATCTAACTCCCACAACCAATGACCCAGACACTACCCCTATGGAAAAATGGAAAGGTAAAAAGCCATCGTTTCTCACATCATGAGATTTGGTTGTGAAGTCTTCTATAAACTCGAGAATCATCAAAGACACAAACTAGAAGCTAAATTTAAGAGAGAAATATTTGTAGGCTATTCAAGATGCAGAAGAGCTTATCGAGTATTTGATATTACAGCGAGAGTCATTCTTGAAACCGCAGACATTCACTTCAGAGAGAACAATAATGTCATCTCGGAAGAAAAACAAAGTGATAATAATACGGACACTGACACATATTTCTTCATTCAGGAGGATGAACAACTGGACAATCATGTTCTATCAGAAGTTGATATTGAAGAGCCAGCACCAGATACCATGATCAACAGACAGACAGAGTCAAGTGGATCAGACAGACCACAAAGAACTCGAACAATACCTAAAAGATTACGTTCTGGCTACTACTACGAATGAAACCATTCATTGAGAAACATTGGGAGAACGCAATGCTTGAGAAAATACAGAACATGTACTCGCATCAAGTATGGGAACTGGTACCTAGACCTGTAAACGCTAAAGTTGTCAAAAGTAAATGGGTGTTCAAAATATCTAAAGACCAAGAAAACAAAAACAAAACTTACAAAGCTAGACTTGTTGCAATGGGATACAACCAAATCCCAGGAAGAGATTACAACGAAAGTTTCAGCCCTGTAATTAAAAATGCCACCCTCAGGACTATTTTGTCAATGGCAGCAACAAAAGATTCAGTCATTAAACTATTTGATGTGAGAGCAGCCTATCTAAATGGAAACATTGAAAACACAATATTCATGGAACAACCTGCTGGATTTGTTCAAGACAGAAACAAAGTTTGCAAACTCAACAAAAGTATTTACGGTCTACCTCAATCTGGAAGATCATGGTATGAGAAATTCAGTCAAGTACTTCATGACTGTGGACTGGAAAAACTTAAATCTGATCCTTGCTTATTTAAATGGAAGAATGAAGACAAATACTTCTATGTAGGGATATATGTTGATGACTTTATCACTGTCTCAGATTCTGAAGATACCTCAAGCAGATTCTCATCAATAAATTGAGACATCACCTGGAAATAAAGGATGTAACATGTAAAGGCATGTTTTTGGGAATCAAGATCATACAAGACAAGGAGGGAATTTCGCTACAGCAAAGCCACTATGTACAACAAATATTGCAGAAATATGGAATGGAAACTTGTAAGGAAGTTCCAACACCAGGTTCCAAAAAAATCAATTTGGACAATCATATTGAAGATGACAATTGTGATCAGCACACTTACCAAGAAGCCCTTGGAATGCTAATGTTTCTAGCTGTTAACACCAGACCCGACATCGCTTACATTACTAGCAAACTTTCACAGTACTCTAGACAACCAAAACAGATGCACTGGACAGCAATCAAAAGAGTGATGAGATACCTACGAGGAACAATTGACCTAGGAGTGAAATTTGAAAGAGGGAAGACTGGAATCCTGAAGTCCTACACTGATGCCAGCTGGTCGACCACTCATGATGGAAAATCTTACTGCGGATATGTATTGAAGCTCGGCGAAGCAACTATAGACTGGAAAAGTAGTAAACAACCACTCGTCGCCCTCTCCACAATGGAAGCGGAAATGATAGCTGCTTGTGAAAGCTGCTGTCAAATCAAGTGGATAATAAACCTGTTACGAGATCTGGAAGAATGGAATTTCATGGAAAAACCCATTGCGATCTATACAGACAGCCAGTCATTGATCAACTGGATCTCCAGCCCTAAACAAAGCAGTCGCTGTAGACATATCAACAGAAAGTACCACTTCTTGAGAGACTGTTATGAATCCAGAGACATCTGCCTTCTGTACAAGCCATCCAGGACCTGGAGGCGGATATCTTCACAAAGGACCTATCCCGAGACCAGATGAAGAAACACCTGGAGAACCTCAGCAACGTGGGAATAAAGATAAAGTAAGGAGGGAATTGTTACGCAGACTTTGACTTTATCATCATCGGTGCTGACGACACACTACTTCTACGCTTCATGACTTTTCTGTTTTGATTCTTTGCTCGCTTGTTTACAACAATTGTATTGGAACAAGTCGTTCCTTAAATATATATATGTAGTAATCCCGAGGTGGAACGTACTGGGCAGTCGTGGTAGTGGGTGCGTGATGGGATTCCCGCACTGGGACAGCAAGAGACAGAGGCAGGTCTCGATGGTAACTCCAAGAAGGTAGAGGTAGACCACGGACGAAGGCAGACAGACCACGGGCGCCACGGATGCCCTACATCGCGGATAGGGGTGAGAAACCCGACCGTATGACGGCGTCGCTCTGAAAACAACTAACCAACTACTAACTTTGTCCCATCTTGGGGGACCTTATATACTGGACTCTGGCATATGTTGACGAGTTCTGATTGGTTCCCGTAATCACGCCACCTGTCAAGCGCTGGGTTATTAATTATGTCTGGCCACCTGTTCGGCCACCTGCTGACGGGAATGAACTCATTATCATAAACACCTGTTAGGCGCCGGGTTGTTTATCACGTCTGGCCTTTGTCGTCTGGTCCATGGTGTCGTCTTGGTCTACCTTCACCCCTTTATTTTATTTGTCACTATTTTTACAAGATCGATACATTTTTATATAGATATGGGGTTATAATAAATATTAGAAGAAGGTTATGATTTATCTATGTCAAAATATACTACATATATATGGTAATTTAAACCAACAACCCCATACTGTGTATATAACTTATAATAAGATTGTCATGTTGTATATAGAAACACATCTATAAATAATTATGCGCATGATTAATCTGTGTCATTGCATCGCCCTATGTAATGTAATTTGTACAAAGTGGATAAATAAATAAAATCTGTAATAGATTTAAGAGTTGAGCTAGGGCAGAGATCGAACATATAGTATTGCCAAAACAACAAAGTCTAAAGATGGAAGTCATAAATCAGGTAGATTCACAATTCCCACGACAGGCCACCCACACTGTCACATGTGGTGGAATGCAGAGACCCCTCTCACACCTGGACAGGTAAAGGCGCCCTTTCTCAAACGCCCCTGTCACATAAGGTCCCCCCCCCCCCCCCCCCCGTCTTTTAACCTATAAATACATCACTTTTACAGGGACTTGACAGTTCAGTTCAGTTTAGTTTAGTTCACCCTTAGTGCAAGCCGCGTCGGTCGTATGTTATGTCGATCTCATCCAACATGTAGTTAGGAAGAACTCGTCTATCTCCATCTTTCGCTCCCGGCTCAACTTTTATCTGTTTACGGAACTTTCTTAGTGCAACTGTGTCTTCGTTTTTTGTGTGGACATCCCAAACTTTCCACTCTGCCTCGACCACGACTGCCTGTATTTTGTGAGAACTTTTAAAGGTCTTCCAAGGTGCAGAGAGGTACTGGAAAACTCAACACAAGGCTTACCAGAACTTCAACTTATTCTACAAGAGTCAACAACCAAACCTCAACTTATTTCAGTAGTCGACATCAAACTCAACAAATTATTACAGTGAGTCGACAGGAGATCTCTTATTACATTAGTCGACAGGATGACCAAAACAAGGATGACACAACGAAGAAAGTAAGAAGCCTGTTCAGATAAGAAGCGAGAACGAGCAAAGATGGAGGAACAAACCCGCCATTCCAACGAAACGACAAAGCAATCTCTCCCCCCAACAAGAGACGATATTTACGGAAGAAACGCCGCCCCAACGGACTTCCGCATACCCGCTAACCGATCGTCAACGCCAGGAGCAAGCTGACCGCGCCAACGACAGCCCCGAAATTCCCGCAAGTCATGGAAACCGAGCAGCGATGTACCCAAACCCTGTGACAAGTTCTCCACCTTCGACCTGACATCGTCGAGAAAAATTGTTATTAAAGTGTAAAATACTGTTATTAAAATGATTCATGTTGGTATTAAAGTTGAAAATGTTGTCTTAAAAATGTGTGCAAACAACTATATATAAAATAAAATAAAAATTCTATGCAATTTAAAATGGTAGTTGTTTGAATAGATCGATTTGGATTTCATTCCATACATGCAACCTTATTAACAATAAAATTTGTTTATTTTAAATATCATTAAAGTATATTTTTATTTCTAAATTTTTTGGTTATTTTTCAAAATTTACTCAACTGAAAATAATTTTTTGAATCATTGATAAAAAAATCTGTGTTAAATCGCGTTTATTATTTTTTTAAGTTGTCAGGCAAGGTATTCCGCAGTTTTGTTTTCGTGTCCGGTCTATTCCAAGTTAATTTAAAGGTGCTAAATTGTTTTAAAATGGAGGCTTCCCAGCAGAAATACTTTTGTGGAATCGAAGGGTATGTATTATTATATATATTTTTATTTGCTTGTATACTTATTCTCTACCCGGCGCCGAAACTTCAAATTAATCAAACTTTTTATTTAAAGTTGTCAAGCTACATATATATTCTAACATTTATTTAGCAATTTTCTTCATAATTCATCCCGCGATGTGTATTAAATACTTCTGGGTACAATCATCCATTTAAAACATTCAAACGACAATTTAAATATTTAAATTATTATTTTAAAGATTTCCCCTATTATTTAAAACATTTTTATCACATTTCAAGGAGAGAATGCATTTATAATTTTCATTATTTATCATTAATCTTTTTGTTAAATATAAATAATCAATAATTATTTTATGCATGTACTTTTTTTGTGAACAAATTTTTGCAACTTCAGGAATAGGCAATGCCATTAATCAGCAAATTTTATAGTTTTACAAACTTTTTCATTCCAAAGAAAAATTTTGGAATGATATCAAATTTTACCCTGTTTTGGTCATTTTAATTTATCTATATATATAAAAATGAATGTATGTGTGTCTGTTTGTTTGTTTGTTTGTCCTTTATGCCTGACCAAACCACTCATTGGATCGCCATGAAACTTTGGGAAGTTATTTAGTATAGTACTGGGAAGGTTTCTAGCAAATAAAATTTTTGAAATAACTTTTCGCCTAGAAATAATCAAGATAAATATTCTAATTTATCTGTTATAATTCAACAATCTGCTCTAAATATTATCATGATGATACGATGATTTTGTAATGTAGAAAATTAGGAAAGACAAAATTCAGGATGACACGGCAATTTATTTGAGACAAGAATAATGATACAATTCAAAGGCAAGATACTATTCCTTTAACTTCCAATTACCGAGGGAACCAATTAATATTGATTTTATTCAACTTATCGAGTATTTTTCAAGGGACCGGGAAAAAAATGTTCACTTTATCGAGAGATTCGTTAGACAAACTTTTACTCGGGTAAAACCCGGGCGAAGCCGGGTACGTCCGCTAGTTATTTATATATTTATTGATATAATAACTGCTTATAATGGATTTAATAAAAAATATATCGTATGCCCATCAATGATTGATTCAGAATTAGCTGAATCTTTAATTTATAGTTGATATGTAAAATTGACACACCTCTTTGTATATTGTTAAAATCTATTTCTGTGAAATGTGAGAGCTTTTTTTAAAAATGTAAATGACATATAACTACATTAGAGTAGTAAACTGAACCTAACCTTAACTAATTTAACTAACAGAAAACAGTAAGAAACTATATATATTTTTTACTTATCCTTTTATTAGTCTAAATTAGACAAGATCTTGGAGGTCGTGCTCATAAAGAAGTTCAAGAACTCTTCTTGGTTCTCTGTACAGGGATCCTTTGTCCTTTCTAATACAATTTATATGGAGTCGTACGTAAGAAACTATAATCTGTTATGATAAACCAGAAAACAAAATAATAATATTAAATTGTAAAAAAACACAAGGCATTAAGACCAAATCCAAATAAATAAATAGTGTTTGACATTTCTGTAACAACACTGTTACTGAAACCTCACATACTATTTATTTAGATTTAGTCTTATTACTTTGTGTGTCTAATTTATAATCCAAATTGTACCTTGATAAATTGTAAAAAAACTATATACTCCTAATGATAAGGCACAATTTGAATTATAGATTTTAACCCTTAGTTACTGGCGCCTATTTTCCTTACACAATTACTGGCGCTCGGCCTCTCAGGCCGTCTTTTAAAATCAATAATGAACCATGTTATTTATAAAATAAAAAGAAATTAAACGTATACACATAATTTCCAAAGAATAAATATTTTGTTTTTTTCGAATAAACAGAGCTCTAAACAAAATTAAATGAAAATGTACAAGAAACTCTTTCTATCTAAAATATTCTATATATATTCTAAAAAATTCTATCTAAAATATTTTATTAAAGATTAGGTGCACAATTCAAGCATATTTCAATAGAATGATCTTTGCAGATTGGTTCTTTGCATTTTTTGAATTGCATTTGAGTTCGACGATCTTTTTTACATAGGTAGCATCTTTTGCGTATTTTGGACCAAGGACTGCCGCTTGTGGATTCCTAGATAACGCATATTATTGATATTTCGTTTGAATATCAAATAAATATTTGCCTACCTCAAGTGATGAAGTTCCAGCATGCTTCTGAATTAATACTTGCAGATCTCTTGACAAATTTTTGGCTTGATTTCTCATATTCAAGGCATCTCTCATTAGTTGTAGAGCAAGCTGCTTTATAAAATCTTTTCGAGCCATTCCACCGTCTTGCTTGACAGCCTTATAAATTACTGCTGAATTTATTGCAACCACATCCAAAAAGTTGAAAAATAAACACAGGGGCCATCTTTTGGTTCTTCTTCCAACTGAATACATGTCTGATCAACTACATCTACACCACCTTTGGTCATATTATAAAATGTGATTATCTCGGGCTTTTATTGTTCAGCAGTTTCTTGATCAATTGTTGTGGTCAAATGCATTGTGGAGAGTAATATAACAGATTTTCCAATTTTAGGGACATAGGATACCAAATTTTTGTTTTTTGAAAAACCAAAAGTGGAACCGAACTTCTATTATATTATACAAAATTACAATCACAAAACACAATTTAGAATGCATATAATTGAAGCAAGAGTAATAAAAAAATGAATGCTCAACTTATTTGTTGCGTTTGAACGTCTATAAAACCAAAAGTGAAACGGCCAATAATAGGGGCGCTAAAATTCCCAGTGACGTAATTACTGGCGCTCGGCTTTAAAGGCCGTTTGATTTAATAACTCGGGATATACAAAATAGATTTCTCTTAAAATGAAAAGTTCTTCAAATAAATGCATTTTATTAAGCTACCTAAAATTTTGATGAAAAATATTGCATTTTGAAAATTTCGCAAACATTTTTAATTTTCACACGGCCTTTCAAGCCGAACGCCAGTAATTACGGGTTAAACACAAGGTAATAAGACCAAATCTAAATAAATAAATAGTCTGTGATGTTTCTGTAACAGCATTGTTACCATCTTCAGTACTTTTGTCTGAAGATGGCAACAATGCTGTTACAGAAACATCACACACTATTTATTCATTTGGATTTGGTCTTATTACTTTGGGTGTCTAATCTAAAATCCAAATTGTACCTTATAAATTGTATAAAAACCATATACTCTTGAGTAACAATGAAACAAACCTTATTCATAACAAAAATAAGTTATTCATAAATTATTTCTAATTAAAAAATTGAGAATGCAATTAATAAAATCTAAATAAAATATAGAAAAACAATTTTAAATTATAATTATCATGAAAATATAACATCAACCTACTAATGATAAAGCACAATTTGGATTATAGATTATAATACAAGAAAATAAGACTTAATCCAAATAAATTAATAGTGTGTGACATTTCAGCAACAGCATTGTCACCATCATCAAACAAAAGATTTATTATTAAGAATATTCTTTTGTCTGATGATGGTGACAATGAGGTTACAGAAATGTCACACACTATTTATTTATTTGGATTAGGTCTTATTTTCTTGTATCAACCTACTAAATAAATAGTGTGTGACGTTTCGTGTCTGAAGATGGTAACAACGTTGTTACCGAAATGTCACACATTATTTATTTATTTGGTCTTATTACCTTGTGTTTATCAACCAACTAGTTTGAGTTAAAAGGCGATCCATTAAAAATATTTTTATATAAAAAAAGACAATACCTCTGGAATTGTGAAGAAGAAGACAATTTTTTTTCTCAAAATATTTTGAGGGATTGCTTCCCCTCTTTTTCAATTTATTGCACAATAAACTTTAAGGTGATTTTTTAAGTTTATTATGAAATAAATTGATAGAGGGGAAGCAATCCCTTGAAATATTTTAGGAGAAAAATCATCTTTTTCACAATTCCAGAGGTATTGTCTTTTTTTCTTTTCTTTCACAATTCCAGAGGTATGTCTTTTTTATATAAATATTAACCAAGAACAAGGTAATAAGACCTAATCCAAATAAATAAATATTTTGGATTTGGTCTTATTACCTTGTGTTTATAATCTATAATCCAAATTGTGCTTTATTATTAACCAACTTGTTACAGCTAGCTGCCAGTGATGTAAACATTGACGTATCTGGAAGAGTGATGTTTTTTCAATCATAATTTATAATTCTTCTAAACATTTTTTACATACCGTTATGAATTTATAAAAATATTACAGTTGAACAAACTTCCTGTAAAGGGTAACACCTAGTTACAGAGCCAAAGTGTCCTTTAGATAGAGGTGTTCTCTTACCTGAGAGTTGCTATTTTTTATATGTTAAAATTGAAAAAAATCTTCATGAGTATAATATGCTTATTTATTATTACAATATATCATATCCTTGTTTAACACTTAGTAAATGGTTATAGTAAACTAGCTAAATATAATAGTATAAACACCTGGGATATAGGGAAACCTGGGAAACCTTCTCATATAAAAAAACTGAAATAATTCCCATTTTTATTTTATAATACAGTGAGCTATGGCTATATATAACAAACCATGGCTATAGTGAACCACAAGTTCAGTCCCATTGGGGTTTGCCATAGAGATGTTTTATTGTATATTTGGTTTATAAATATTTATATATGTTTAGATAAAATTTGCATATAAAGAAGCTTTATATAGGTATGTGAACCACATTTCTGTTCTATAACTTGCATGTAACACAGTGGTTAGCCTATCTTCTTGACAAAAAAACAAAATCTACAGGATTCTTTCAGATTTTAGGTCCTCTTCATTAGATAGATTGGTAATTGAATATTAGCTGTGTATGCTTTTCATTTTTACAGGATTGTGGATTTTATCAAAATACAGAAAATCATAAGATGCAATTAACCTCTTTTTTTTTTTACTTGATTAAAGGAAGCTTTCGTGCAAATACTTCTTTGCACACAACAAAATGGCTTCCGAGGATGAGTTTCTTTTTTATTGTATACTAGCCCAATGACCCGGGCAACGCCCGGGTTTTACCCAATTAAATGTTTTTATTCAAATAACTATTTGTTACAATTATAAATTGGCGCCGTGGATATCTCTCTTGTGAAACGTCCCTCTCCAAACTTTGTGTGTTTTTAAAATATAAAAATGTAAATTTTCACAATGATATTTGAAAATTCTATTATTTTGATATTTTCAAATACTATTCGTTACAATTAGAAATTGACGCCGTGGATGTCACTCTTGTTAAAAGCAACGCAAATTTGCAAATAACTCTAAGAATATTCAGGATAGAGACCTGAAATATTCACTATAAGTTTTTCCAGATTCTACTATATATACTGTTAAAATTTGAGTCAGATTAGTTACGTATTGTGAATGTGTATAGTCGACAAACATACATACAAACACTGACTTTTATATATATAGGGATTCATCTAAAGCTTTCTGGTATCACAAACCCTTCTGGAGGAGGAGGAGCAGTAACAAGCTCGCTAAAAAACCTGGGCTCAGCTGGCCCGGCTGATAGTACCCTGTAAGGGCTCCTAATCCAGGGATACAGGATGAGCAGCGTTTGTACTCCATGTTAGGAGCAGCTACACATAGCGTCTGTTCCTCATGTCAGAGGCGGCCATTTCTTTTGGAGCTAAGTCGGCCTGCTACTGAGTAGTGTTCCCAGTCTTAATGACAAAGGCAGAGGCATTCTACTTCACCCATTCATGATGGTTGTCAAACAGACACCATCAAGGGTCACAACTTGATATGATTGAGTGGAGATAAGGAAGAAGAAGACAAACCATTTTACAGTAATATATCCAGATATGTAAAGTGTGTGTGTGTCCTCAGTAATACATATATAAATAATAGACAAAATGACTTCTGAGGTGAAGTATTTTCATCTCAAAACTGAAAAAAAAAAGTCATATACTACTGTAGAAGGTTTTATAAAACCCAAAAGCTTGAGATGAATTTACAATAAAACAAGAAATTCACTCTCAGAAACCTTTTGTTTATTTATATAAAAGGGCGTAAAGGAAGAGAAAAAAACTTTTTTTTTTCTTTCTTTACAGATCTAGGTACGCCCTTTTATATTTGAATGTAATTCTACTGTCCTATAAGCTTATGTCCATAGTTTTCTTGAAAACCATTTCTGAGATTCCATCCTTCAGTGCTGCGTATATAAGCAGAATCGTCCAATACAGTATTAGAGCTCTAAATAAGCGGTCTGGTGGATTAAAAATTGGCGAAACCGCTGGGAGGGTTCACCACTGATGAGCCAAGCCCTCCCAATATATTTTTTCATCGCAGTAAGGGCAGTAGAAGTTTGTATTATGTATAAAATAAACATTTGTGCTTTTAAATCCTTTCATTTTATATAAACTTAATTGATGGATCGCCTTTTGACTCAAACTTTTGTTTATTGTTTATAACATCTTACAAATCATTTTTTTTCTAATCCATTTGCTCTCATTACACGTTTCAGAAGTAGGTCAGTTTTTTTATTATTAGGTAAGCAATATGGAAAAAAAGCATATCGAGAGATAAGAGAAAGGGTTGTTTGTGTGGGACCTACTTCTCTAGGAGAGAGTATCTGAGAGAGATAAGGAAAGAGAGAGTTGCATAAGTTTATCTCCTATCTACATGACAGTCTTGTTAACGTCCGCATTCTCTCTCTACACTTATCTTGGGTGACAGACATCAGGCTGATATATATGTTATATTAAAATATTATTCTATTTAAAATTATATTTCATAGATTCAAATACTCTGCTAAATCGACCGCCAGAGGTCATGCTTCCCCTATAAAAACTTGTTGTTGTTCTTCCCCGATGGCTGGCTCAAAACTTTTGTACATTATGTAAATAATCTTTTGTTTTCCTCGTTCTACTAGCCTTAAGCCAGGCATTACTTTTACCAAATTATGACTTTTATATATTCCTTAGTTCAATTAAAGCAATATCTGATCAAAACTATTTTTTTTTAATTATTATTCTTTCAAGATTTTAACCACGACTGCATCACCAATACCATTTAGTACTAAAAAGAACCAACAAATAACTCCATAGCATAATCCTCAAGATGATAAAAAATTCATGCAGGAAATCTCTTTTTTTTTAAAAATAATATATATATACTGCCTCTTGTCATTATTTGAACGGAACTAGTTCTCAATATGAGGGGCTGATGCTATGTTTTGGCACTTTATAAATGTGAGGTAGAATGGTTAAACATATTATCGTGTATAGGGCCTCAAAACACCTACAACCTCCACCAATAGATGGTGCTTTCGCCTATTTCTGGTATGCAACTTGTGTGGAAATCACCGACTGCTGTGGTCCTGTTTCCTGGGGCAAATGTTTGTAAATACACGTTTATATTGGCCCTAGGAGGTAACGTAATGTAAATCCCTGTTAATTGTTATTAAAGTTATATGTAATATATGTAGTAGAAATGACAATAAAGAAGGAGTATTAGAAGTCTTGATGTCGATTGCTGTTGTTACTCTCGCCGACGCTACAGTGGCTACTCTTCTGGTAAGTCTCTCGTGTCCCCCCACCAGTGGTAAGGCCGAGAGATACTGCCAGAGGAAAGGAGTTCCACTTGAGTGGTGGTTCTCGGACGTCTTTGGGCTGACGGTAGGGTAGAGCTGCAGAGGGAGAGCAACGGGAGCCCAGATAGGTGATCCATGAAGGTGGAAGCGGCGTAGTCGCGAAGAACCTGAGGTGCAGCGCGCGACAATATGCATATAGGACATGATGATGTCATAGAAATGATAGAACATCAAAAATAATAATTTCACACTTGGCTTTATTGTTTTAAATTTACATATTTAACATCTCCTGATGTGTATGTAACTAGTGAGCTAAGGAAATATGCTAACTAGTAAACTTCAATGCTGATTGGCTGGTTAAAGTCATGTGACAGCTAAGAACCAATCAGTAGGCGAATAAACAGGACACCCTATTTACCTACCTACTATTGGATTTTATATCATTCAAATACTGTAGAAACCTCCCTGTAAAGGACAACACAAAATTCTTACAGATAAGGCACAATTTAGATTATAGATTATAAACACAAGGTAATAAGACCAAATCCAAATAAATAGTGTGTGACATTTTGGTAACAGCGTTGTTACCATCTTCGGACAAAAGTACTGAATGAAAATAAGACCAAAAAAGACAATTCAGTACTTTTGTCTGAAGATGATAACAATGCTGTTGCCGAAATGTCACACACTATTTATTTGGATTTGGTCTTATTACCTTGTGTTTAAAATTCTTACAATTCATCACCAATATCAGCATCAACATTGTGTATAATTTTTTATTTCTCTTGGACGATTTAGCCCAAACTTAAAAAGCCACTAGGTAGGTTGTGTAAACAATGAGGTGTCTTTGAGAGTAACTTTATGCATACTTGATACAGAAAATACATACTTGCCTTTTGAAGATTGACCAGCTTAGATTACACACTAAATAGGGTTCTAGCCTTAAACATCCATAAAAGATGTCTTTAATAGATAATGATTTTTTTTTTTTTAATAAAATTTTTAGCACAAGAGGTAATAAGACCAAATTCAAATAAATAGTGTGTGACGTTTCAGTAACAGAATTGTTACCATCTTCAGACAAAAGTACTGAATCTATTTGCCGAATCATTCAGTAATTTTATCTGAAGTTGGTAACAGCATTGTTAACAAAATGTTACACACTATTTATTTGGGTATGGTCTTATTACCTTGTGTTTATAATCTATAATCCAAATTGTGCCTTATCAAAATTTATAGCCTTTTCTTTATTTTCCATTACCTTTCTTCTCATTGCATTCATTTACTTAGATTAAAATAGAATTTGTAATTTTCCCTCTGTTTACAAATGTATTTGATGCACTATTTTACCAATCACTTAAAAGTTAATTGTGAAACATTCTGAAAAATTAAATTGAAAAGCCCCAATTGTATCAATACACATTATTAATTATAAAATATATATTTTCAAGAGTATTTTATAAAAAATATTATTTTAATTATATTTTTGGTTATTTCTCTCTTAGAAAAAGATGTTGACTAGCAGTGGACTTGTGATGAAATCATCTAACTGACGTTATTTCAACTGAAAGCTATGATCCCCCTTGGGGTGTTGAATTAGAGAGGTTAGACTGTATATATATACATTTAAACCTGTCTATAGTGCCCCCTCTAAATAGCTCCTTCCTCTCTATAGCTGCCGATTTTAAATACGTAGTACGATGCAATATACATTAAAAGTGACCTGTCTATAGCAACCCCTCTCTATAGCACCCTATTATGATGAGTCCCAAGAGGAGGCGCTATAGACAGGTTTAACTGTAGTTGATTGCCTTTATAACAATGAACCAAGTCCTCGTATTGTTATATTTTCACAGTTACAATAATTGAAACTTCAAACTTTAGGAGCTCAGAAATATACGTTTTCTAATCATATTGTTGTTATAATAGGCTTTTATAATTAAATTTCACCATATAAATGCAAACACAAGGTAATACACCAAATACAAATAAATGGTGTGTTACAATTTGGATTATAGGTTACAAACACAAAGTTATAAATCCAAATATATTTATTTATTTGGATTTGGTCTTATTACTTTGTGTTTGTAATCTATAATCCAAATTGCTGAATCGCTGATTTCCAAACAACACAATAGCATTAATCATAGAATAGATATCCCAGAACAATTTTGTCATATTCCATACCACAAAAATCAGATTTCTCGCTTATCCAATTCATAGTTTAAAACTTAACTTTATTAAACAATCGAAATTTAAGGGTAAATTATTTCCAATTGTTAAACAAAGTAAAATAGTAATAATTTATGTAGATTTAATACTTTTCTTTCTGATATTTTATTTAAAATTTGTAACAAATCAAATGTATATAACTGTCTCTCGTGAATCAAATGTTTCATTTTTTGCCTGTAGAAGGGCGGCTCCAGCCTGAAAGCTTGCGCATATCATAATAAAAGAAACTTATTGCGAAAGGTTGTAGTTTTATTTTAAAATTGTGCCTTATCACTGTACAAATGACTTTATTATTATTATTTTTTTGCTTATTCTTCGTACATGTGGTACAGGCCATGATAATCATGGTGGGTAAAAGAAGGCGACTGCTTTTACTGTAAGTGCACCACATGTCTATACACATGAAAAGCAGTTCGACTTTGAATTTACAAATGTGCCAGAGCCCCGTTTGGTTACTTGCACTCGCTGGTGAGGTTAGACTTTTACAAGAATCGGGGCCATTGGAACATTATTTATTATTTTAAATTGATAAACCATAAAATCAAAATGTAAAATAAAATAAGACCTAATCCAAATAATTTATTAGTGTGTGATGTTTCGGCAACAACATTGTCACCATCATCAGACAAAAGAATTTTTATTTTTTAGAAGAATTATTTACATCAGACCAAAGAATAAAATGATTTTATTATTTTTTTTCTGATGATGGTGACAATGTTGTTGCCGAAACATCACACACTAATAAATTATTTGGATTAGGTCTTATTTCTTTTATAATCTATAATCCAAATTGTGCTTTATCAATCAAAATGTACATATTTTTCAAACTCCTTCTAGATGGCTTTGAGTGTAAGGGTTTTAAGATTTGAAAGGCTCTGGTGTAAGACCTCTCCATCTATTATTGGAAGGTTTCAGTAACAAGTTGTCTCCCAAGGTGAGCCACAGCTGACCTACATGTCCCTCCAATTACCATCTGATAAAATCTACTTTCATTTTGTTCCCCTCTTTCTCCCTCCTCTTTGTTTCTTCATAGCCTGGTTTACTTTCTCATCCTCCCTTCTCACCTATTTCTACCTCTTCTTTCTTCACCCCAACTTTTCCTTCTTTATATATACACCAATATCTCGCCTTGCGTCATTTCGTTTTGCATTTTTTTCGAAGTTGTGCCGCTGCTTAATTTTTACTGATTTTCACTGTGCGTCGTTAGATTTTTGAAGTTGCGTTGTTTTGAATTCGAGTCTTTAATTTTTAAAATTTTTTTTTTCCCTAAAATATGGCAACACCTTTGTTTTTGATTGCGCCTTCACATATTTTCACTTTGCGTTGTTTCAATTTGCGTCGTGTTTTTTTGGAACATAACCCCGACGCAAAGCGAGGTATGGGTGTAATTATATAAAAAAAATATTTTCTGCTGTTGATTTGAATATTATTTATAGAATTATTGATCATTTTTGATTGATCCTGGAATCCATGAGCATGTGATACTGCAGTAGTGGCAATAAAAATTAAAATAGTTTAGATAAGAATTAACTTTAATTTAGCTTACGAAATATTTAAAACATAAATTGAGGAAAGTATTGCCTGATTTAAGGTTTAATAATAAAGAAAACAAAAGATTATTTACATAATTACAAAAGGTTTGAGCCGGCCAACAAGAAAACAATAACAAATGGTTTATATAAGGAAAGCGGCGACCTTTGATGATCGTCTTAACAGAGTAGTTTATTCTAAAAATGATAATTTTAAATTAGATAATTTTTATATACACTCATAGACAAAACTTAAGGAAGTGGAAAGTCAAACATAAGGTAATAAGACCAAATCCAAATAAATAGTGTGTGACGTTTCGGTAACAGTGTTGTTACCATCTTCAGGCATATATGTACTGTTACCAAAACATCACACACTATTTATTAGGATTTGGTTTTATTACTTTGTGTTTGTAATCTATAATCCAAATTGTGTGTCTTATCGAGGCGGAAAGTCGGCGGTGATATACATCTTTTTTTAAAGGAGACAGAGGTTGTTCACACTTGGTTATCTGGTGTGTCTACAATAAAGGTCACTGTAATATCTTTCAGAGTTATTGTCCTGATATACATGCTGAAAGGTACAACTTCCTTAAGTTTTGTCCATGAGTGTGGTGGGTGGTGATGTCTTGTCCATGAAGCAGATCAGTTCAGTCCATGCACCCTGATCATGATACCGGGCAACCGAGGTGCCTTGTTTGTATGGATGTCCTCTTCTGGATTGATGTCTGCCATATAGAGGGCTGCAAGGATGGCTGGGTATATATGGTCCGGAGTGAGTTGGGTGTTGTGACAGTTATTGCAGTTCCTGTAGGATCTATTCATATCTGGGTTCATCTTCATTCCTTTAAAATGTCTTGTTCTGATTCTTGAAATTGTTGTTAATTCTCTGTTAATGTTGAGGTTACATATGGGCTGGGGTATTTTGGTTTTTGTAATGAGTTTTGCTATTGTATTTGAGTCTTTAAATGTTATTGAACAGGTTTCCAGTGTCTGTTCTCATCCTCCCTTCCATCAGCCTGTTCATTGCCCTCTATTCCAACATGAGTTGGTATCTTTTGCATGGTACATCTTTTGCCCATTGTGTCAAGTCGGCTCAGGATTTCGTGTATTTGGTGGGTTAGGTCTATTTTTCTCTTCTCTATTGTCTGTAGGGATGATTTAGAGTCTGTTAAGATAATAATTCCTCGGGTATTATGAGTGTAACTACAGTGTAACCTCTTTAATTTATATTTGAGCTAAAAAGTGATTCATAGACTATAATTAGATAAAAAAAACAATGGTTGCCTGTAAAGTCGGTTTTACGGACGAAGATTTTACGTGACAACGGTAGAATATTTATTGATATGAATATAATTAAATTGCACAATAGGAACAAGGAATTGAATGAAAATAAGAATTGCACAAATTTTAACTATAGAAATATATTTTGTTTACTAAAACATTGTACATGTAAACTTAAACTTAACTAATTCCTATTTGAGTGATTTTGTTGAGGATAGGACGATGATAGGAGAAATATGAAATGAAAGGAAGTGTTTCTGCTGTAATGTGTCTTGCGAAAGTCAAGTCGATAGTTGTTCCTTTTAACGTAGTTGACTTAGAAACGTTTGATACGCAATCAAGATTATACATATTTTTCATGAAATTAAGAAACGAGTTGTCAGGCTTTACGTTTTTGTTAAAATCACCACACAGAAGAATCGGTATACTAGAATCAACTTGCACGAACGGTGGCACGTACTGGCTGTTGTGAATGTACGGACCGAGTCCTTGCCATAGTAACATTCCAATATCCTGCATACTAGCTCCTGGATGAATATATACAGCACCGAGTATAAACTTGAAGCTAGTATTAGCGGTGAAGCAAGTAACTTCAGTCATGCACATGTCACCCTTGGTTTTAATGACACGAGTTACGTCTGTAATCGCAACTTGGAACACTTCCGCCGTAGATGTCGATGATAATTTACGATAGATCGCCACTCCACCAGCCGCGTTGGTATTTGAAAATCAAAACACTTATTCAGATCGAAGGTTCAAATTTTTGCTAAATAAATTTGAAATTAAATAAAATTTGTAATTGTAAATGATGAAGTTGAAAATTAAAACATTTACTTAAATTAGATGCTAAAATTCTTGCTCAACACAGTTTAAATAAAGTTTTCTTATATCTGCCACTTTTTCTTAATATTTGTAATTTTAAAGAATCAATTCGAAAATCAAAACATTTATTCAGATCGAAGGTTCAAATTTTTGCTAAATAAATTTGAAACTATTTAAAATTTGTAAAATAATAATTAATTAATTAATTAATTTTAAACTAATAATTTACTTAACACTATCAACATTTATCAATAGTATGACATAACCTATAAACTCAGTTTCTCAACTTTTGTGTCAATCTAACAATTAATCAATCAATCATAGTTTACGATAATGAAATATCAGTGTACAATTATTTACCTTTATTGTTGTAGTTGTTGTAAATGACGAATCTAAGCACTCCACATTTTCACTACAGACACAGCTGACGATACTTTAACCACACGTGTGAACTTGTATTATGACGCTTTCTTGTTTTTCCAACGCCAAGAACGTTCGAGAAAGACAAAGACAGAGACAAGCATGCGCTGATTCAATGCGCCTAATTCTCTAGCGCTGCGCGCGCAGCTGCGCGCGCAGCACTCTCGTTCGGTGACTCATCGTAACGTTACCGGGCGTTACACTTTTTCATTAGTGACTCCCAGCCGCAACCTAATTTAAGACGTTGTCACGTCAAAAAAAGGCCTACCTGGATCTTTGAAACAAAAATGTTTTTTTTTTTCTAAATATTTTTTGAGAAATTGCTCCATAACACTTTAGCTTGTGGGAACTCCGAGATATTTTTTGTGCAGGAAGAAGAAAGTATTTTTTAAAACCTTTGTTTTACTCAGGCTTGTAGTGTATTGTCTGGTTGTTGAGAGAGCTATCAGTTGGTGTCCCAGTACAGTGTTTCCTAACACTGGTGAAAGGGGAAGAAAAAAGTGAAACAAACAACACCAGGGTGATGATAAGTAAAGGCCCAACTTGCAGTAAACAATATCAGCTATCCACCACAGATAAAATTAGGAGCTAGATTTTGGCTGGTAAAATACCCAGCGTCAAGCCTTCCACCCAGTACTGGACTGCAGTTTTCTCCCCAATTTGAGGAATCTAATGAACTAAATTAGTTTTAAAAACCTGGCTGATATTGAAGCTATACGGTAGAACCTCCATAAGAGAACATTTGGGCTAGAAGATACTCCTCTACATAGGACAGTTTTCAATGCCAAAATAACCATTTTTACTATTTATTTGCTTTCCGGTAAGAGGACACCTCTCCCTAAATGATACTTTGGCTTTATAACTAGGTGTTGTCCTTTATAGAGAGGTTCTGCTGTAGCAACTCTCCAGTAAGAGGATACCTCCCATAAGGACATTTTGGTTCTGCAATTAGGTGTTGTCCTTTATAGAGAGGTTCTGCTGTAGCAACTCTCCAGTAAGAGGATACCTCCCATAAGGACATTTTGGCTCTGTAATTAGGTGTGGTCCTTTACAGAGAGTTAGTTCTACTGTAGTAACTCTCTAGTAAGAGGCCACCTCCCTAAAGGACACTTTGGCTCTGCAATTTGGTGTTGTCCTTTGCAGAGAGGTAGTTCTACTCTAGCAACTCTCCAGTAAGAGGACACCTCTCTCTAAAAGACACTTTGGCTCTTTAACTAGGTGTTGTCCTTTACAGGGAGGTAGTTCTACCGTAGCAACTCTCCAGTAAGAGGACATCTCTATCTAAAAGACACTTTGGCTCTGTAACTAAGTATTGTCCTTTACAGAGGGGTAATTATACTGTGGCAACTCTCCAGTAAGAGGACACCTCTCTCTAAAGGACACTTTGGCTATGCAATTAGGTGCTGTCCTTTATAGAGAGGTTCTGCTGTAGTAGCTCTCCAGTAAGAGGACCCTCTCTTTAAAGGACACTTTGGCTCTGTAACTAGGTGTTGTCCTTTACAAGAGAGGTTATTGTACTGTAATTATAGCATTAAAGTCTATTCACGACTGGTAAAGATGGTTCTACTTTGAGTGCTGCTAATGCTCATCACTAAGCTTCTTGTTTTTCATTTCATCTATTAGAACCAAATGCATTCAAACTTTTTGAGACTTCAAAGCTTTCTTTCTGGTTTTAGAATCTAATTATACAGTGAAACCGCTCTCTATACTGAACCCTAATGGGTCTGAAACTGTGGTTCAATATAGCCATTGTAACGTCCTCATATTTGTTGGTTGACGTTAATCAGCAAGAAGTACTTGGAAGTTTAAAAGAAAAGTCTTTATTTCTTTTAGGCTAACATCGGATATAATATATTAATTATTAGACATCAGTTTACATGTGGATATATATTACAATCCGTCAAAAGACAACTGCACAGAGTACCATCAGTGATAAATATGTGCCCACTGATAATTTACTATATAGGCATGCCAGCTGCCGTTACAGCCATGGTTCGTTATAACCATAGTTCACTGTATTATAAAATAGGGGATTATTTCAAGTTTGTTATAAGAGAAGGTTCGCTATATCCGAGCTCCATTTTAGCAGGGTTTTACTGATTATACAGTAAAATCTCTTAATTTCTATCAACTTTTTTTCACCAGTTTTTAAAAAGATTCTAATAAACATTCTCCCTATTTACTTTCTTCTTCTTTCTTATCTCCACTCAATCACACTAAGGTATCAAGCTTGTAAAGCTTGTTGATGGTGTCTGCCGGGGAAGAGTAGAGCTCATCATGATGGTTGTCAAATCTCCCCTATTTACTTTAAAATACCATAATTAAACACTCACTATAATTCAAACAAAAAATCTGATTCCTTGGGGTGTTGAATTAAAAAAGTTTGACATAATAAAAGAAAATAAGACCTAATCCAAATAATTTATTAGTGTGTGACGTTTCGGCAACAACATTGTCACCATCATCAGACAAAAGAATAAAAGATTTGCCGAAAATTGCTGAAATGTCACACACTAATAAATTATTTGGATTAGGTCATACTTTCTCTTTTATTATAATTTATAATTCAAATTGTGCTTTATCAAAGTTGGACTTAACACAATAGAACCTTTCTGTAAAGGACAACACCTAGATGCAGAGAGAGTGTATCTTTAGAGAGAGAGAGGTGTCCTATTACCAGAGAGTTACTAAATAATAAAAATTACAATTTTGGCAATGTAAACTGTCCTTTGTAGAGAAATGTCCTCTCTCATGGAGTTTGTTCTACTTTCTATCTCTGGTCCAATTAGAGATTTCTAAGAAGGAATTTGAAGGAATGATGCACACCACCTGTTACACTTATGGAAATAAACCCATTGTCACAGATGACTCACACAAAATCTATTCCTGCAATCTTGTTGATGGCTAAACATTACTTGGCAGATTTAAACCTAAGGGACAATTATCTTCTCTTTTATCTCCACTCAATCATATTTGGGTATCAAGCATGTAAAGCTTGAGATCATGACTGGATGAAGTAGAATGCCTTTGTCATTAAGACTGGGAACACTACTCAGTGGCAGGCCGACTTAGCTCCAAAAGAAATGGCCACCTCTGACATGAGGAACAGATTCCAGCTGCTCCTAACATGGAGTACAAACGCTGCTCATCCTGTATCCCTGGATTAGGAGTCTTTACAGGGTACTATCAGCCGGGCCAGCTGAGCCTAGGTTTTTTTAGTGAGCTCGTTACCGCTCCCCCTCCTCCTTTTTCATCCAGGCTTGAGACCGGCAAAGGTGGAGTTACGGACAATTCTAAGATCCTAAGATAACAAGACTAAATGCAAATAAGTAATATATAGATGATATTTGGGTAATAGCGGTGTCACCATCAGTCTGAGAATGGTAACATTGCTGTTACTTAACTGTTAAATGTGATCCTTCTATGTTCTACAAGTGCAGAATTTTATCACGTGAGACATATCATGTGGGACAGACATCTAGAACTTTAAAAGAAAGGATAGAAAAACATAAATATGCTCTGAAGTGGGATAGAATTGCAGATTCTGCACTTGTAGAACATAGAAGGGTCACAGGACATAACCATTTCAATTTAGAAAACATAAGTTAGCTATTAAATATAAATTATTTTTGCATCTGTTCTTTTTTACCTTACAATTCTTTATCTATAACTCCAAATGGGAACATGCAGGCTAGGGAAGGATGTCCACATTTTGAAAGAAAGATCGTGAGATGTTGGTTGTATGTGGTCGGGCATTATCTTGTTAGAAAATGACAGTGTCTGCTCAATAAATGGTAATGCAACAGTTTGTAACAGATCTGTAATTTTTAGCTGAGCAGTCATTGTGGCTTGAATAAAAACTAAAGGAGTTCTACTTTTATACCTAATGCCACCCCACACCATGAAGCCAGGGGTTCTTGCTTTATGCCTTTCCACAATACAGCCCTGATGGCATTCTTTCTTGAGGCCTACGTCTAACATGTATCCTGCCGTCATGAATCCCCAAACTGAATCTGGATCCATCAGAAAAAATGACCCCATTCTTGAGCCTAAAGATGTCTCTTATCAAACTAGCTGAGCCTGTCACTTCTGTGACTGGCAGACAGTGGAATTATTAATAAATGTAGGAGACTACGGAGTTCTGCTTTGATAAGATGGTTATAAAAGGTGTTCAGAGATGGTCCAGATTCATTCTACACATGTAGAGGAATCATTGGTACAGTTGTTGACCTGTCTGCTACAACCATCCTTCAAATCCTCCTATCCTTTCTCTTCACAGTAGGCCTCGAGGACCATGCCATCACCATCTCCTCAGTGGCGAAGTACGCGATATACATTTTCTTCGTAGATCGCGAAATGCGTGGTGTCGCTGGGGACCCGCTGACGATCTTCCATCAAGCTCTGTAGCGGTGGCTGAGGCTGCATGTACAATGTCATTGTACATAGCTTATTGTTTATATCTATTTTTCATTTTTAGCATCATTTTCATTATTGTTAATTTCTCTTAATTAATGCAGACTGTGCACTTTCCTGTATTGACAAGATATCAATAAAATTATGTTAATTGTCATTGTCTCTCTCCCTGTTGTTACTATGCTAATGTATCATACTGTATTTCCAATGTTATGGATTTACAGTGGTTCCAACACACAAAGTGGGTATCTCCTCACAGGCTAATAAGACCTAATCCAAATGCATAAATTGTGTGTGATATTTCAGTAATAGAGTTGTTACTATCATTATTCAGTATACTTTTTGTCTGATGATGGTAACAATACTTGTTACTGAAATGTCGCAGGCTATTTATGTACAGTAGAACTATCTCCCTGTAAAGGACAACTAATTGCAAAACCAAAGTGTCCTTTAGGGAGAGATGTCCTCTTACTGGAGAGTTGTAAAATAGTAAAAATGGTAATTTTGCAAATGAAAACTGTCTTTTGTAGAGAGGTGTCCTCTAGCGAGAGTGTCTTCTCATGGAGATTCTACTTGTATTCGGTCTTATTATCTTGTGTCTCTAATCTATAATCCGAATTGTACCGTATGTGTATCTCCTGTAACTGGAGGTTTGTGGGTTCCAGAGGAGCTTCGTACATGAGGGTGGCCATCTTGGATGAGAGAGGGAAGGTGCTTGCCTCAGTGACAGGTACTGGCTACAACCATCTGGTGAGTCCTTCATTCTCTCAATTATAAGTGACATCATGTGATATATATATATATATATATATACAGTAGAACTTGGATAATTCGAACTTCTTTAATTTGAAAACCTCTTTAATTCGAATATTTATCTTGGTCCCTAGAATTTGAAATAAATAAAATTTCCGTTTTTAATTCGAATTTTTTAATGGTCCCTTGGGGTTCGAATTATCCAAGTTCGACTGTATATATATATAAATATTAGGCAGTAAAAAGGCATATATTGGATTTAATAAAAGATTTATTTGCCAATATTTCGGCTGGCTGAATGCCAACCTTTATCGAGGCATTACATTTTTGTATACACAAACTCAGCACCCTTATGTAACACTATGCGGCGCTGAGTTTGTGCATACGAAAATGTAATGCCTCGATAAAAGTTGCCGTTCAGCCAGCCGAAATATTAACAAATAAATCTTTTATTCAATCCAATATATGCCTTTTTACTATCTAATGATTTAAGTATGGATTGCTCTATTTTCAGAAATATATATATCTATATTAATAAAATGGAAATTTCATAAGTGGACATCACTAAAAACTTTCGTTACAATGCATCAATTTCAACCAAATTTTCAAAATTTATGTAAAACGAGATGGAGCAGGTTTTGCTTAACATCAAAATATATTTCCTAACATTAACATGCGTAACTTCGCTGTTATCGATTAAATACAAAAAAAATCAACAGAGTTAATTTTATTTATATATAAATACAAAATTAAATTTCAACAGAGTTAATTTTTTTACATACTAGCTAATAATCTCAATCTAAAAAATATTCAAAACAAGCAATTTTAAGATAACACCATATGTAAAACAGTCGGCCAAGAAAACAACAACGATATTACATCTTTCTCACATATTCACACACAATCTTGATTAATAATTAAAACTAATCTTTAACATTGTTTATTATACTTCAACTTTTGTTTCTACATTTGTTTTTAAATACCCAATTGTTTTATCATGTTTCTAATTTCGCCTAACAAATATACAAATTTATAGTGACCAACATATGCAAATTTTATCTTTGTTTTTATTTAACTTGATATCGTAAACATAACATCCATTGTAAGCATTTTTCTGTTAACCTTCCGTGGTTTCTCTTTTCTCTGATAGTTTTTAGGTGTAGTATATTTTCTTATTACTAGACTACAAACATTCCCTCGAGAAAAACCTGGGCGAAGCCGGGTACATCCGCTAGTGTATATATATATGTTGTTCTCGATTGTTTGTATATAGGTTTATGACAAGCCCTTTCTTTCTTCTTTCCCCCTATTTGATACATTGTAAATAACAACGTTGCTGATTATTGTTACTGTGTTATTCCTTTATGTACCTTCTTCTGTATATACCTTACTTATCCCTAGTACACGTGGTACAGGCCATGATAATCATGATGGGTAGAAGTAGGCGACTGCTTTTACTGTAAGTGAACCACATGTGAAAAGTAGTTTGACTTTGCACTTACAAATGTGCCAGAGCCCTGTTTGGTTACTTGCACTCGTTGGTGGGGTTGGATTTTTGCAAGATTTTGGGGCCATTGGAGCATTTTTTTTTTTAATCAGAATAAAAGTGCCCAATGCGGGAATCAAACCCGGGTCGTAGTGGTCGAAAACCAATGGTTTAGACCAGCCCTGGCCAACCTAAATGACGCCATGGGCCTTTTTGATTAGGAGCAATGTTACAGGGCCGAATTTTAAGGAAACATGCTTTAAGAAATGTAAAAGAAATACAATACGTAATTTACGAATAAACTCTTTATTGTTTCAATTAAATTTTAGTCTTATCTAATGTGAAATTTGTTTTTTTTTTTTAACTTAACTTTTTAAAATCTACATTTATGTTTGATATTGCACATCTAAGTTGATTTTCTAAATTAATATCTAATTCTAACATATTTTAAATTAAAAAATTATTATAATTATTTCAATATATTTTATATTTTTGAATAAACAGACGAGAAATGAAAGTTACAAAAGAAATATAAAGTTAAATGGTGAGCCACAAAATTTTTTACGGCGGGCCGTGGGTTGGCCAGGCCTGGTTTAGACCATCCTTCCACCAACCCCCTGTATATACAGTAAAACCCCTCTATAGTGAACCCCAATGGGACAGAGCTTTTGGTTCACTATAGCCACGGTTCACTATAGCCACGGTTTGGCTATTTTTTTTTTTACTTTTCAAAATTTTAGGCCATATAATTAAAAAACAGCCATACACACAAGAAGAGGCTGCCTCTTAATAGTGGTCACTTTTTTTTAATTCCCTTAATTGACAAATTCCTTATATTAATACTAAATAATAATAGAAATCATTAGATGATAGGTTCTTCTTATCATTAACATACATGTACCTCTATGTCTAATTTAAAAATCAAGACAAATCCTAGGCAAAGTTTTATTAAATATATATTCAAAGATATGAAATGATTTTAAAACATCATTATCACATTATATAATACAATTTTTACTTGAAAAAATGGCTCTAATACTTTGTTGTTTCAAAGCATTCTTCCAAGCATTGCACCATTCAAATAAAGTTAGTGTTTTTCTTCCATTTCATGTTTCCCCATATTCTTCTAGATCTAGATTTCGTTTTTTTTTTTAAACCTGTCATGCAAAACATTGCTGACTTTAAAATCACCATAGTTAATGCCATAAAAATAATTTTTGTTTAATCACGGGACCGTTTATTTGGACTTTTTTTTTTTTTTTGCCTTAAAACGTACGATCGCGATCGCGGCAAAAGTTGAGGTTGATTCCTCTTTGTAACAATTTTTAATAACTTTATATTTTATCTTTTATAATAGAAAAGTTATATTCTCTTATTTTAATATGTTCTTAACATTTTGCCTATGTTGTTTCACTTTGAAAAGTTCTGAAAATGGCCTTTTTTTTTATTTAAGAAATAACGCTTTTGTTTTAAAAATGCCTTTGTTTTCTTCATTTTGGAAGCCATTTGCATTTTTTATATTTCAAATTTAATGGATGCAAAGATATTCTATTTAATAAAAAGTATAATGTGTAAAAATTTATACAACATACAGCAAAAATAAAGTGCAAAAATCAAACAAACAATGCCGCTAAATTTATTGTTTTGAAATCGCGATCCGCGAGTTGAAACATGCTTAAAATTTTGTTTTTTAAATTACAATTCTAAGTTCGTTATAAGCATAGTATTTTTAATAGATTTTATCATTTTGGGACCCGAAATAGGTTCGTTATAGGGGTAGTTCGTTATTCTAAAAATCGCAAAGTTCGTTATAACGATGGTATTTTCAATGGAATGGAATTGGGAATCGGCGTGGGTTCGTTATAAGGGAAGGTTCGTTATATCCAGGGTTCGTATTAGCGGGGTTTACTGTACCTTCTTTTTTTTTTTTTAATATCAACACCTGACCTTTTTTTTTATTTTTATTATTTTTTCACATGTTAAGCGTATTTACACAAATTTGGCCTTAACTACCCATTTCTTGATTTCTCAAGAAGCCTCTGGGAACAAAAGCTTTTTAGTCAGAGAGACAGCCTGCATCATGCTGACAAGAGCCAACAGCCTAACGTTCGTGGTTGGCTTTTCTTGATTTATTAAGAAAATGGGTTGGCCAAATATCAGGGAACAGGTTGAATTCTGTTCTGCTCTGCTCTCTAGAAAACGCTCATTTTATTGGTCAGGATATGCTTTATTTGTTTTTAATACACAAGGTAATAAGACCAAATCCAAATAAATAAATAGTGTGTGATGTTCATTCAGTACTTTTGTTTGAAGATGGTAACAACGCTGTTACCGAAACGTCACACACTATTTATTTATTTGGATTTGGTATTATTACCTTGTGTTTATAATCTATAATCCAAATTGTGCTTTATATTGTTTTTAATACCTTCTTCTAATCAGAGAATCTGTATAAGACCAATAAAGGTTTGGTGTTGGCAGTTGATGGGCAAGCAGAAGGCCCAGGAAGGAGTGGTGAACCTGATTTCCCAGGTGAAGTCTCAGGCCAACCTGCCCCAGGACACAGTCTTCACCAGTCTGGTGGGTACACCAACCTATGTCTGACTGCCAGCAGGCTTACTGAGTGTAGCGCAGGGCATGGCCATGAGCGGCTGTGAGGACCAGAAGTCCAACACACAGATGGAAGAGGAGTGGCGGACCCATTACTCTCATATCTCTGGATCCTGGACTGTCTGCAGTGATACTGTAGGATCCATCTACACAGCCAGTTCCTCAGGTATCTCCTTCTTCTTCTTTCTTATCTCCACTCAATCATATCAGGGTATTGAGCTTGTAAAGCTTGTTGATGGTGTCTGCTGGGGATGAGTAGAACTCATCAATGGATGAGTCAATACAGTCAATGATGTCTTCTTCTTCTTTCTTATCTCCACTCAATCATATCAAGGTATCAAGCTTGTAAAGCTTGTTGATGGTGTCTGCTGGGGATGAGTAGAACTCATCAATGGATGAGTCAATACAGTCAATGATGTCTTCTTCTTCTTTCTTATCTCCACTCAATCATATTAGGGTATCAAGCTTGTAAAGCTTGTTGATGGTGTCTGCTGGGGAAGAGTAGAGCTCATTAATGGATGAGTCAATACAGTCAATGATGTCTTCTTCTCCTTTCTTATCTCCACTCAATCATATTAAGGTATCAAGCTTGTAAAGCTTGTTGATGTATCAAGCTTGTAAAGCTTGTTGATGGTGTCTGCCAGGGAAGAGTAGAGCTCATCAATGGATGAGTCAATACAGTCAATGATGTCTTCTTCTTCTTTCTTCAATCATATTAAGGTATCAAGCTTTTAAAGCTTGTTGATGGTGTCTGCTGGGGAAGAGTAGAACTCATCAATGGATGAGTCAATACAGTCAATAATGTGGTTTGGGGTTTCAGGTTGAGAATTGCAGGTATCTCAATGATATCTTGGGCTTTTTCTTGTTTCTTCCTAAGGGAAATTCCACATCTACATCAACACTTTAAAACCATTTTTGTAGCTTTCCAAGTATGTTTTCTTTTAAAAGAGACATACATTGCTACAAGAAAATAAGACCTATTACACACTAATAATTTATTTGGATTAGCTCTTATTTTCTTGTAGCTATAATTTATAATCCAAATTGTGCTTTATCATTTGATACAGATACATGTTTTTGAGTCAAAAAGACAATCTAGTGAATATATCTACAGAGATATCTATAGAGAGGTCTATTTTAATGTAAATCGCATCGTACTACGTATTTAAAATCAGGCACCAGCGAGTGCAAGTAACCAAACGGGGCTCAGACACACTTGTAAGTGCAAAGTCGAACTGCTTTTCACATGTGTAGACATGTGGTGCACTTACAGTAAAAGCATTGGCCTACTTCTCCCCACTATGATTATCATGGCCTGTACCACGTGTACTAGGGATAAGCAAAAAAAAGAAAAATCGGGCGCTATAGAGAGGGAAGCACTATTAAGAGGGGGGTGCTATAGACAGGTTTAACTGTATATTAAAAAGGGTCATAACTGGATCTGTGAAAGTAAAGAAAAAAAAATCTAAATATTTTGGGGGAGAGAGAGGTTAATCCCTCTTTATCAATTTATTGCACAATAGACTTCTCATGCAATAAACAGTTTATTGTGCAATAAATTGATAAAGAAAGTATCAATTCTCCTCAAAATATTTTAAGAAAAATTATCCAGGTACACCATTTTTTATAAATATAAATACAGTAGAACCTCCATGAGAGGATACTCGCGCTAGAGGACATCTCTCTATAAAGGACAATTAACATTTTCAAAATTTCCCATTTTTACTATTTAGCAACTCTCTTGAACTCCGCCTTTACCGGTCCCAAGTCCGGATGAAAAAGGAGGAGGGGGAACAGTAACAAGCTCACTAAAAAACCTGAGTTCAGCTAGCCTGGCTGATAGTACCCTGTAGGGGCCCCTAATCCAGGGATACAGAATGAGCAGTGTTTGTACTCCATTGTTAGGAGCATCTGCACATGGCGTCTGTTCCTCATGTCAGAGGCAGCCATTTCATATTGGAGCTAAGTTGGTGGCCTGCTACTGAATAGTGGTTCCAGTCTTAATGACAAAGGCAGATGCATTCTACTTCACCCAGTCATGAAGATAAAAAATAAAGGACACTTTGGCTCTGCAAATAGGTGTTGTCCTTTACAGAGAGATTCTACTGTATATAGATACAGGTTTGTTAGACAGATTTGATAAAATATAAATGGTTCCAAATCTACAAGTTTTAATAGGGAAAATAGCTAAGAGAATTGTGGCTGAAGCCATTAGTCAAAGCTGACACATGAGTAACTTGGCAAGAAACATCTGGGAGGGTTGTTATGTTACTACATGTGACTGTGTATCACTCAGAACTGAGTCATGTCTAGACAGGACTTGTCCTTTAGCACAAACATAAGCAGTAATATGATCCAATCTATGATAAGGTATACAATTTGTATTATTATATATACAGTTACGAGCGTCATGCGTTCTTCAGTTTTCATCTCTGCCACCGTTTGCTTTTTTTTGGAATGGCGCTCTCCTATTGGTTGGCTACGATCACACCACCTTTGACCCTACCCCCCCCCCCCCATCATGCCTCCCCCACTCTGTTTCGTTTTTGTAACTATTGTGTTGGAGCGGGTCGCTCCCTAAATAAATGCATATATTAGTTAATAACCAAATGGAATCCTCTCTTTCTTTTTCCCAGTAAGAGACGCCTACGGAAGCCAACAGTACATAGACAGATAAAGCACATAGGCTATAGTTATTAACTAACATATGCATTTATTTAAGGCGCCAATTTATAATTGTAACAAATAGTATTTGAATCAAAACATTCAATCGGGTAAAACACGGGCGTTGCCCGGGTCATTCGGCTAGTAGATTATAAACACAAGGTAATAACACCAAATCCAAATAAATGCTGTTAACAAAAAACGGAGCACACTATTTATTTATTTAGATTTGTGTGGTGTCTTATTACTTTGTGTTTATGACCTAAATTATGGCCCAATTTGGATTTGGGAGTGCACTCTTGGAAGTGGTGTAAACTTGGAACAGGAGAATTATAAACAACATTTTTGGATGGAGTATCAGTACTTGTTGATTTACTATATAAATTCAAGGTAATAAGACCAAATCCAAATAAATAAATTGGAAACCAAGGTTTTTTTCCCAATTATTTTTCATAATTTCAGTTCAATAATGGTATAGTAATTGTTCGTGGCTTGAATGTTCAGTAAAAGATACTAAGAAGCACTTTGCCACTTGTCTTGAATTATTTTATTGTCTTTTGGTTTTAGAGTTAGGAGTAGCTACCACATGATTTTAGATTACATGAATTTGACTTAGATTTTGATACTAGTGGTAGAGAGAGAGAGAAAACAAAAAAGCTATTAATTAACCAAACTAGAAATTTGCATACATACTGATTGCTTTAAAATTTACATATTAAAGATTTATATTGTACAATTGAATTTAGAATATTTTGGCCTAATTTTCATACATAAAATTGAATTCAAGGAAATTATTAACTATAAGATCCAACATACTCCCCCGGCTGGGAAGAGATGACCAGAAAATAAAAAAAATAAAAATAAAAAAGAGTTCCAATAGTATAGATGCTGGACTAATTGATTCCGACTATGTAGCTAAGATTACAATTCTCATTGTTTGAAAGGTAATGGAATCAGCTTCCATCTTTGAGTATCCGATTGAGGTGAATCTTGGATGAGATTTTCAGATTCGTTGGCCAGTTCTCTTTCGGGAACTGCTGGATTATCAGACTCTGCGGCTGCTAAGTCGGATTCAATAGGATCTTCCCAAGGTTTTGATTCAGCCTTTATGCATGAGCCTTGTTCGGTCGATTCCTCTAAATGTTCTTTGGAGAGTTGTCGACTTTCTGCCGCCTTCTCAAAATCTTCCAGATTGACTGCCTTTTCTAAAGCTTCGGGTCTTAAGACTTCTTTCTTCAAGATTTCTGGCCATTCTATATATGCCGATGAACTGTAATTTTCATCGTCGTCTTCAGATTCCTTGACGTCTTCTAAGCATAGAGAATCGATGGGCTTCCAGCGGGATAATTTTGCCTTTTCACCGCTCTGTAGATAATCCTTTGTTGATGTATCCACAATTTCAACAGGTACAACTTTCTCTTTGCTTGACGATTCATTAGCTTCTGTATAAACATTGATTATGCCACTGGTAGCCTCTTTAGGTCGATTAAGATCAGCTTCAACTACATTGAGGTGAGCTGAGTCATCATGGCACAGTTCTTTCTTATCCAGAGCTTCTACACTGACCACTGGTTCTTTCGAATATTTGCCTTCCGATTTATCAATAACCGAAACTTCGGAGATTTCAATCTTTGGAGTCCCGATATCTTTGTTAGACTCTTCGTCTTCAATGACAAAAGTGGTTTCTAAAATTGAAGAATCTTCTTGATTCTCATCAATAGCCTCAGGAATGTCGGCATTCTCAGTTAAGAGATTTTTGATAAGTGATTCCTGGCGTGGGGATTTTGGTTGTAAGAGAGGGAATTTTTGATTTTCATTTAAATAGGAATACTTGAGTCTACCTCCAACTCTTAGAAGTCCTTGAGTGTCTAAGAAGGGATTTAGAGAAGTTAGCTTGTTGGACAGAGGTAGTTGCTTGTTTGACTTCAGTAATTTTATTTCCGTGCAGAATTCAACTTGCTGAATTGATTTGACTAAGACTTGAATTGCCTTTGTTAATTCTCTTGTTGTCAAAGGTCTTTTCTGACGAATTGGATCAAAGAGGAGGCAATTGTAGTAGAATCTCCAACACCAAGCTGTGATTCGGATCAATTTGGTCATTGTGGAATACCTTACAATGAATTCTAGATTTAACATAGTTTCTGAATTTTGAATTAAGGTTGTTTGATCCAACACTTGACCCTCACCGACTTCTTCTTGAATGATATTGAGATTTACTTGGGTTGGTGAAGAAGGAATATATCGAACATTATTTTCTTGAAGCCAAATAGGACCCCGCCACCAAATTCTATGATTGACCAAGTCTTGAGGCATGATTCCTCTTGATGCGCAATCAGCTGGATTATCTTGACTGGATACATGGAACCAATCAGTGATTTGAGTCAAATTTTGAATTGACGACACTCTGTTCGAAACAAAGGCTTTCCATCTGCTGGCATCTGATCTTATCCAATCTATGCAGATTTGTGAATCAGTCCACAAAAAGGTTTTGTCAGGTTGAAAAGGAAATGATTCAAGAATGACTTGATTCAGTTGAGCCAAAAGCAATGCTGCACTTAGTTCAAGTCTTGGAATTGTAATGGTCTTTAATGGTGCAACCTTAGTTTTGGAGGTTATCAGATTGATTTTGATCTTTTGAATTTTGAATCTAGTTTTCAAGTAAAAAACTGCTGAATAAGCATTAAGGGATGCATCACAAAATCCATGTAGTTGTAATTCTTCTATTTCAGAAGATGAACTGTTCAGGTATCTTGGTATTTTGATTTCCTTTAGGCACGATAGTTGAGTTTAGAATTTATTCCAATTTGACTTTATATCTGATTCAATTGGTTCATCCCATGAAGTTTTCTCAGCAGGAAGTTGACGTTTTCGCCTATAATAGGGTGGTGGCTTTATCTTAGGAATAATCGAAGTTTCTTTCTTAGATGAGAGTGGTTCACTTGACTGAGAAGCGAGAGGTTGTTCTGGAGTGGATGGTTGACTTGATTCAGAAGGAAGTAATTGGTTTTGTTTAGAAGTAATTTGTGGAGTTAACTTGGAGATACGTGACTTTTTAGATTTACTTGGAATTTCTTCAGATTTACTTGGATTATCTTCGGATCTACTTAGATTTTCTTCAGATTTACTTGAATTATCTTCAGATTTACTTGGATTTTCCTGTAGCCCTTTTTCCAATGCTTGAGATCTTGAATCACCTAAATTGGGTGTTGATTTAAAAGGGAGATTGACTGAATATCTGCCCTCAATGTCTCTTTTGAGGTTTGACTTGAATAATATCTCACAGGCATTCTTTGTACCCAACTGGGCCTTAGAAATTGGGACATCTTCAAGTTCCCAGAATTTTCTTATGCTGGAATCAAGTTCAGTGGTACAGTGATTGATTACCGAAGTATTCGACTTAATAGTTGAATGGATTCTCCCAGAAACAAGCCAACCTAACTTGGTATTAAGTGCTATAGGATGGTGCTTTAAATCTGTTTTATGACCTAGAATTATTTCTACAAAGGTATCTGCACCCAAAATTAGGTCTATGGGCTTGGTGACATAGAATTCTGGGTCTGCCAAGAGCAAATTTTCTAAATGAGGAAAGTCTGCTGACTGAATTTGGAAGTTTGGAAGGTCTGCAGTTACCCTCCCAACCACAAATGCTCTGGCAGAAAATAATTGATCATTATGATGTGGGGTGAACTCTATTTCAACCTGCGATGTTGTCCTGTTGACAACAATGTCACCTACACCTTTTAGTGTATAAGAATTTTTCCTTTTTTCAAGTCCCAACTTGTGGCAACATTGTTCTGAAATTAGGCTTATTTGGGACCCATTGTCCACTAATGCTCTACATAGCACAAATGAGCCATCCTTCGCCTTGACTTTAATAAGGGCTGTTGACAGTAGAATATTTGTTTCCGTTTCCAAAGGCATCGCATTACAGATGGTATTTGTTGAAATCAACATCTCTTGAGAGGTTGTTGGTTGTGGAATGGATGGTTCAGAGTTGTATTCATGCAGAAGAGTATGATGGTTCTGCTTGCAGTTTTTACATCTTGATGTGATGAGACATTTGGATATCTCATGATTTGCTCTAAGGCAATTTTGACAAAGTTTATGTTTTTTAACTAATTCCCATTTTTTAGGCAAGGGAAGATTTATGAATCTCTGGCAGTCATTTAGTTTATGAATTTGATGACATAAAATACAATTTTGACCTTTGTTGACATAAAGGCCGTGAGCCATCATATTTTTGCTAGAGGTTTTTTGTTCCTGGAACAAAGGAATTCTCATACCTTGCAGGCTTCTAGCATGTTTTTCTAAAAAATTCACAAAGTTTTCAAATGTTGGATATTCTTCATTTTGAAGGGTTAATTCCCATTCTTTCCTGAGGGCTTCACCAATTCTTTTTTCAAAAAAATTGATCAGGATTAGATCTGTTAATGTGTTTTTCTCAAGTCCTAGCACTGAGAGATTTCTAATGCCTTCATTGCAAACATCAAGGATTTCATAGAGAGAACCAGCCGAAATAGATTTTAATGGCCTTATGGAGAATATTTTGTTGATTTGTGAAAAAGCCAATTCTCTTCTGTTATTAAATCTATTGCATAAGGTATCCCATGCTTGCTGGTAGTTTTTGTCAGAAATGGGAAAACCCCGAATCAACTTTTCCGCAGGACCCTTAACAGATGCATTTAGATATTGAAATTTTTGTATTTCAGTTAGTGTTTGATTTGAATTAATGGTGGAGTTAAATATTTCTCTAAAACTAAGCCAATTGGCTGAATCACCATTGAAAATGGGTAAATTTATCTTAGGTAAATTAACATTGGATTCGGGCAGTTGTTTATCACTATGAGTATTTTCTTTGGTTTCAATCAAAGATAAAGCCTCTTCAATAGACACCAACATATTAAAAATATCCTTCTTGGCCTTTGAATAATCGTCATATTGTGTATCATCTAACTCTGATTCTAATAATGTGTTGATAACTTGATTTAGGCTAATTTTCCTTTCATTAACTTCTTGTTGGAATAGCTTTAATCCATGTATGTTTTTGGATTCTACAATAGCTTTATTCTCTGATTCCAGATCCTTTATTTCCTGAATAATAAAGTTGAATTTGTGCCGAATTTTAACTTCAGATTTGGGCATGACTTTATTTTAAGAATTTTAAGTTTTCAAATGGCTTACCTTAATTTTTTAAAGTATCCGGCTCGATGAGGGACCATAATGTTCGTGGCTTGAATGTTCAGTAAAAGATACTAAGAAGCACTTTGCCACTTGTCTTGAATTATTTTATTGTCTTTTGGTTTTAGAGTTAGGAGTAGCTACCACATGATTTTAGATTACATGAATTTGACTTAGATTTTGATACTAGTGGTAGAGAGAGAGAGAAAACAAAAAAGCTATTAATTAACCAAACTAGAAATTTGCATACATACTGATTGCTTTAAAATTTACATATTAAAGATTTATATTGTACAATTGAATTTAGAATATTTTGGCCTAATTTTCATACATAAAATTGAATTCAAGGAAATTATTAACTATAAGATCCAACAGTAATTGTAAGGCAACAATAGAGTTATATAGATAGAGTTAATAAAAATATATTTCAAAACTACCAAAAAAAAAAAAAGATTTGTGAGTTAGGAAGCAAGCAAATGAAATGCCAGCAAACCAAAACTAAAATACTGTAGGTGAGTTGGCTTTCACATCCTGCCAAACATGTTACGTAAACTCACCAGTCATATGACAGGAATACTTGGACTGGTGCCAACACCGCTTTCCTGGACAACTCTAACAAGAACAGGCCATCTCTAGCAATTGAAGATGGCAAAATAATGCCCTAAAATATAGCTTGGCACCTGCAACTCCAGAACACATTTTGGCTTGTATTGGATGCACTAAATAGAACCTTTGAGGAGAGGTCACTGCTTATCATCAAACAACTGAAGGAGCATCGACTTCTGGAAGTGGTGTAAACTTGGAACAAGAGTATAAGAAACAACGTTTTTGGATAGAATATCAGTATTTCTTGATTAACTCTATAACACAAGGTAATAAGACCAAATCTAAATAAATAGTGTGTGATGTTTCGGTACCAATGCTGTTACAGAAACATCACACACTATTTGGATTTGGTCTTATTACCTTGTGTTTATAATCTATAATCCAAATTGTGCTTTATTACTTCACAAATTGCTTGCTCTCTTCTCCAAAAGTTTGTTGCATTGAAGAATTTTGGTCATATCTGAAGTTACTGGTGTATTTCAAAGAAGTTGAAAGCAAATAACACCGCTCTGTTCTCATCAAATGGATCCAGCATTTCTTGTACAAAACGGAAGATGCTCTTGTATAGAAACCAACAAAGGGTGCCAAGAGGAGATTCAACACTCTTCAAATGAAACTGAATAAACGTATGCCACTTGCAGAGCCAAATTGTCCTATAGGGAGAGGTGTCCTCTTACCGGAGAGTTGCTAAATAGTAAAAATGGTAATTTTGCAAATGAAACCTATCCTTTGCAGAGAGGTGTTCGCTAGTGGGGTGTCCGCTATAGGGAGGTTTTACTGTACCTTCTTTTTGTCTTTGCTGTTGGACAAATAAATTTGGCTTTTCAACCTTTTTAGGGCGATTTCTCTCCTCAAGGACAAGAAAGGGTATTTATTACAAGAATGAAGGTGGCATGGCTTCTTGACCCCATCAGGAGGAAGGTTCACACAATGGTAGCTTCCATCATTGAAGCCAGTATGGGTGATGATGACCTGCTGTACAACAAGGTGAAGTTTATATTGAATCTTCTGTGTGGTTCCTGCAGGAGGAATGGTGCTCATATCTGGAACAGGATCCAACGCCCTGCTCTTGAATCCTGATGGTACCACAGGCCGCTGCGGAGGCTGGGGCCACATCCTGGGAGATGAGGCTTCTGGTGAGTGACTATCTACCTGTTCTAATACACTGGATCTTTGCCTCTCAGATCTCTTCAGTGTACATTTTATTACATTATATTTATTTCTTTGGGATATTATTTTTATAACAAATGATGATGATAATATAGAATACAAAATCAATGATTCTTTACAATACATAACACTCTTTTTAAAGAACACTTTGACTCTGCAATTAGGTGTTGTCCTTTACAGGTAGGTTCTACTGTATATATATATATTTTTTCATTGCAATAAGGATTGATGGATTCTTATTTTCTAATTTGAAAAAATAAATTCAAAGTACAGTAGAACCTCCATGAGAGGACACTCACGCTAGAAGACATCTCTCTATAAAGGACAGTTTTCATTGCCAAAATTACATTGCCAATTGCCATTTTTACAATTCAGCAACTTTCCGGTAAGAGGACACCTCTCCCTAAAGGACACTTTAGCTTTGTAATTAGGCTTTGTCCTTTACAGGGAGGTAGTTCTACTGTATATGTTTTATATTTAATATAAAAAGAGAGTTTTGTTTATCTCACATGAGGATTGCAAGTGTCAAGCACCAATGACATGATGTGGTATGATGCAGGATTCTGGATTGCCCAGAAGGCCATGAAAGCAGTTTACGACCAGGAGGACAACTTTGAACAGATCAACTATGACCTGAGTGCAGTCAAGAAAGAGATTTTGGAGCATTTTGGTGTAAGCTGTCTTTTCTCTTCTTCCATTTTTGTTTGATACGTTTGGAGCTAACGTTGTGGCTGAAGTTATAGTACCTTTTGATTTCCATGTATCACATACAGAACACTTGTATGTGTGATTGCTCTTTAACACTTTGCACCTCTTCTTCTATCTTATCTCCATTCAATCATATTAGGATATCAAGTTGTGACCCTTGATGGTGTCTGTTTGACAACCATCATGAGTCGGTGAAGTAGAATGCGTCTGCCTTTGTCATTAAGACTGGGAGCACTACTCAGTGGCAGGCCGACTTAACTCCAAAAGAAATGGCCGCCTCTGACATGAGGAACAGATGCCATGTACAGCCACTCCTAACATGGAGTACAGACTCATCCTGTATCCCTGGATTAGGAGCCCTTACAGGGTACTATCAGCCGGGCCAGCTGAGCCCAGGTTTTTTAGTGAGCTTGTTACTGCTCTCCCTCCTCCTTTTTCATCCGAGCTTGGGACCGGCAGAGGTGGAGTTGCTGCTGACTTTGCACCTGATGAATGTGAATTTGCAGCTTAACCTACTGGGCATCAAGCCTTTGTCATTTACAGGCATTTTTTCGGCTTAAGCCATTTCCCTCACCAGTAGCTGGTATTTTCTTTGTTAGCTCCATAGTTTGGATATTGTCTTGGGATGTATTGCCTATCTCTACGATTGTTATGTCTTTTTTATTTTGTCGTATACTATTATATCAGGTTTGTTAGCTCTGATATTGATATTGCTTATCATTGGCAGGTCCCTTATTATCTTAGCTTATGAGTTTTCAATTTTAGTTGTTATTTTGTGGAGCTTTCTCTTGTTATTCTCAGTGAAATTATATTTTCTTACCAAATTGAAGTGGATGCATCTCACCACTGTCAAGAATTTGTATCCTCAATTTCTAACAATAAATATAAAATCACCAGAGGCTGATGCAAATTTGTGTCTACTGGGATCTTGTCCCATACCTTCTTGTCTATCTATTGGTTGGGGGGATGTCAGCTGACCTGATGTACTTGTCTTCTTCTTCGTCTTTCTTTCTTATCTCCACTCAATCATATTTGGGTATCAAATTGTGACCCTTGATGGTGTCTGTTTGACAACCATCATGACTGGGTGAAGTAGAATGCCTTTGTCATTAAGACTGGGAGCACTACTCAGTGGCAGGCTGACTTAGCTCCAAAAGAAATGGCCGCCTCTGACATGAGGAACAGACGCCATGTGCAGCCGCTCCTAATATGGAGTACAAACGCTGCTCATCCTGTATCCCTGGATCAGGAGCCCTTACAGGGTACTATCAGCCGGGCCAGCTGAACCCAGGTTTTTTAGTGAGCTTGTTACTGCTCTCCCTCCTCCTTTATCATCCGGGCTTGGGACCGGCAAAAGCGGAGTTTGATGTACCTGTAAAACCTCACGTGCGACCGCCGTTCCAGCTCCCAATATGTGTGTATGAGGATTTTTCACAGTTTATCCTTGTGTTTCTAATCTATAATCCACAATTGTGTGTGCCTTATCGAACCTAAGTTAAAATGTGCTGTGTGTATACAGGCAAAGGATAAGTTTGAAGTCCTGGAGTACTGCTATCCCAAGTTCAACAAGAGCTACTTTGCCAGCCTCTGTGAAAAACTGGCCAAGTGTGAGTGTTGTACCTTTTCTCTCATTCACACATTTTTTCATAATTTATGCACCTTATCCCAATAAAATATCACATTTGTACTATTTTTTCACATTGTGTTGCGGTCTTACCCAATTCTGGCCTTAACTACCCGTTTCATGATTTTTCAAGATTCCTGAAGGACCAGTTTTTTTGGTCGTTGAGGTACAGCTTGCACCACGCTGATGAGGGCCAATAGCCCGAAATGCGTACGTGGTTAGCTTTTCTTGATTAATCAAGAATGGGTATTTGGCCAATTCTGGAATAATTAAAAATCAACGAAAATAGTTGATATTTATTCCGATAGATGGCGCAAGCCATCAGCAACTTTCATTTTGGTTACTTGTTTTGATAACTATTTTTTTATAATGAAAAATGAAAAATAGAATTGCATTCTCACTGTTGTGGCTGCAGCTGTTAACATGAGGATTGTGTGCAGTGGCGGAGGTTGATCCGTTTTGCCAGTCTCTGTTCCGTGATGCAGGATCTCTCCTGGCTCGCCATGTCCTGGCCATACTGCCCTCTGTCAGCCCGGTACGTGGACTACTTCACACTCTTTGTTTAGCAACTTAGAGGGAGCAATCCCTCCAAATATTTTTAGATAAGATTTTTTTTTCTTTCACAGATTCAGGTATAGTAGAACCTTCATGAGAGGACATCTCTCTACAGTAGAACCTCCATGAGAGGACACTCATACTAAAAGACACCTCTCTATAAAGGACAGTTTTTCATTTACAAAATTACCATTTTTACTATATAGAAATTCTCCGGTAAGAGAACACCTCTCCCTAAAAAAGGACACTTTAGCTCTGCAACTAGGTATTGTTCTTTACAGGGAGGTTCTACTGTACTTCCTTTTTTTATATAAATATATTCAATGGATCACCTTTTGACTCAAACTTGGTAAGAGTCAATTTGTGCTTAATAGATTTTTTTATTTTGTTTATATAGATGATGAGAGTTGTGGCCTTGTATGTGAGATGTTGGGTTGTTCACAGGATCTACTGGAGTCTGAGGAAGGAGGTCTGCCCATCATCTGTGTGGGGTCCGTTTTCAAGAGCTGGTCCCTCCTCAAACCTGGTGAGAAATGTCCCCACATTCTGCTTCTGTCTTTCTTCAAAGTTTTAGATGTTTGATCCATTGTGAGTACTGGTTTCACATTTCAGGAGTCACATTTGCTTGTTTTTTTAATGCTTGAAGGTGATTTTATCTGGAACAATGATAAGGTACAATTTGGATTATAGATTATCTTCTTCTTCTTTCTTATCTCCACTCAATCATATTAGGTATCAAGCTTGTAAAGCTTGAGACTTTTGATGGTGTCTGCCGGGGATGAGTAGAGCTCATCAATGTATGAGTCAATACAGTCAATAATGTGTTTTGGGGTTGCAGGTTGACACTTAGTACATAGTGGGAAAAACCCTGCAACCAGACTCAAGTCTGGAAATCAAAGATTGTTGTTCTCTTGGGAGGACAGAACCGGTGCTTGTCCCTCCTCCTCTGTACCAGTCATATGTGCAGCGTTAGATTTCCATTCCTGCAGGCATTAGGTTTTGATGGTACAGAGGAGGTCTCTTTCGTCCAGTTGGGTGGTAGATTCTCTGGCTTCAGGTAGCCAAGAGCTTCAGCCATGAGTGTATTTAAATTAAATCTCAAGTTTTGATTATATATCCCTTAGATTGAATCAGAAGCTAGTGAAATCACATAGTAATGTTGTTCCACAAGGTAAGAATACCAAATCCTAATAAATAAATAGTGTGTGACGTTTCTGTAACATTGCTGTTACCATTATTCAATCAAAACTTTTATCTGATGATTATAACAACATTGTTGCAGAAACATCCCACACACTATATATTAATTTGGTCTTATTACCTTTTAAAATAAATATTAGTAAAACGAGCCCTTACATAGGGCTGGACTCGAGGCAATTAGACTCCCTTTGAATATTGCTTTTGAATATTTTCTGCAATTGTTTCAACGCAATAAAGTTAAGAATGTGTATATTATTATTATCCCAAGTACACGTGTTACAGGCCATGATAATCATGGTGGGTAGTTAGCGACTGCTTTTTACTGTAAGTACACCACATGTCTACACTTGTGAAAAGCAGTTTGAATTTTGCATTTACAAATGTGTCAAAACCCCATTTGGTTACTTGCACTCGCTGGTGGGGTTGGACTTTTGCAAGATTCGGGGGCCATTGGAGCATTTTTTTAATTAGAAAAAAGTGCTCAATGCGGGATTCAATCCTGGGTTGTAGCGGTCTAAAACCAATGGTTTAGACTATCCTTCCAGCGACCTCCTGGCATAAACTTATACACAAACAATCAAGAACAACATATATATGCAGTTAAACCTGTCTATAGCGCCCCTCTAAATAGCGCCTCCCTCTCTATAGTGCTCCATATTAAATACGTAGTACAATACGATTTACATTAAAAGTGACCTGTTTATAGAACCCCCACTCTATAGCATCTTATTTTGATGAATCCCAAGAGGGGGCTCTATAGACAGGTTTAACTGTATATATACAATGGTCTTTGATTTCCAGACTTAAGTCTGGTCATCTACGGACAATGGCTTTCCAGAATGGTTGCAGGGTTTTCCCACTATGTACTAAGTGCAATTCTCAGCCTGCAACCCCAAAACACATTATTGACTGTATTGATTCATTCATTGATGAGCTCTACTCTTCCCCGGCAGACACCATCAAAAGTCTCAAGCTTTACAAGCTTGATACCTTAATATGATTGAGTGGAGATAAGAAAGAAGAAGACTATATATATATATATATATAAATTACATGATTTTTTAAATTAGGAAAAAGTGCCCAATGCAGGATTCATTCCCTGGTTGTAGATGTTGAAAACCAATGGTTTAGATCATCCTTCCCCTGACATCCTAATGAATATGTTATGCTGACATTTGGTTTGGTTTGACCAGGGTTTGAAGCCACTCTGCGACAAGGCCGAATGAAGAAATGTCGACTGCTACGTCTGACTGGAACATCTGCTCTGGGGGCCGCCTACTTGGGGGCCAGGAAAGTGGGGGTCACCTTACCCCTGGGTTATGGGGACAACGTCAGCATTCTGGAGTACTTTGATCTCTCCCCTTCCTCCTAGGTCATCCAGTCTCTTGACAATATCACCTATACCCTCATCTATCCCTACTTTTTTTTTACTCTCTGTAGTCGCCTACTTTCTCTATTTATATTGTAACAAAGTATTTATTATTTTATTAGCGGAATAGTATTTTTTAGGTTTATATTTTGCTATACTCTGTACACTTCCCTCTTTTGCTTATCTTTTTTTATCATTCATAGTTTGTTCATGCCTGAAATAAATTGCTATCTCATCACGAAGTTGGTCTTCCCTAATTTTACCCAGCATCTCCACCAAAATGCCACGTGGAAAATTAGGAAAGACAAACTTCAGGATGAGACAACAATTTATTTCAGGCAAGAACAAACTATGAATGATAAACAAAAGATAATCAAAAGAGGGAAGTGTACAGAGTATAGCAAAATATAAACATAAAAAATACTTTAATTAAAAAGACATATATTAGATCAAAATATCATTTATTTTTACCAATATTTCAGTTGGCTGAATGCCAACCTTTATTAAGGTATTATAACATATTTAATGTGTGTCAACAACAAACTCAGCACCACATTTGTTGTTGACACACTTAAAAATGTTATAACGCCTTGATAAAGGTTGGCATTCAGCCAACTGAAATGATGGTAAAATAAATGATATTTTGATCCAATATATGCCTTTTTAATTAAAGATTTATCTATGGAATGCTCTATTTTCAAAATAAAAAAATAGTATTCTGCTAATAAAATACTTTGTTACAAGATATATATTTCTCTATCAAGGTTACACATAAGACCCAATCAGAACTTCCTACCAAACCTTTCTATTGCCTTCTGTGATATTTCTTTGCTAAATGAATATACAAGAAAATAAGACCATATCCAAATAAATGAATAGTGTGTAACGTTTCAGTAACAACATTGTTACCATATATCATCAGACAAAAGAATAAATGATAAAAAAAATATCGCAGCATGTTTTTTTTATAGTTACTGTTATCAAGTATATAGAAGCACAGGGCGCCTCTCCTGTCAAAATAAACATCAAAACCTGATGCCATCTATTGTACATCTGTGCTTCTATGGATCAATTTCCTCCCAGCCAATTTTCCATCGTTATCAAGTATATAAACAAGATAGCAGATAAGAAGAAAATTGTTTTTTTTTTTCTAAGTCAACCTAAAATATATAAAGATTTATTTATTCTTTATATTATTACTGTAATGATTCCATATGCAAATTTTATTCTTAAAGAAAAAATGCAGAATATATGTAGATATGTATTAGTTTTCTGATAGAAAATTAAATATGTAAAAATGATTGGATGTATATAGAGTGTAAGAGGAGAGTGAAAGTATCTTATTTATAGAAATAAATATCTTATACCGTATAGTGTTCGTCAAGTGCTATTTTTGTTAGGTAGAGAACACAACAATTATAAAGAATAATATTTTAGGTTGTGTCTTAGAAAAAAGATTTTTTCCTTCTTATCTGCTATCTTGTTTACACACTTGATAATAGTAATTACTTAAGAACATTCTGTGATATATTTTTTCTCATTTATTCTTTTATCTAATGATGGTAACAATGTTGTTACTGAAATGTCACACACTATTAATTTATTTAGATTAGGTCTTATTACCTTGTAGCTATAACCTCTAATCTAAATTGTACTTTATCATTCCTAATCTTCTTATTTCTTATCTCCACTCAATCATATTAGGGTATCAAGTTGTGACCCTTGATGGTGTCTGTTTGACAACCATCATGACTGGGTGAAATAGAATGCCTTTGTCATTAAGACTGGGAGCACTACTCCTAATGAATCCAAACATCAAGTTTTTAAAAGAATACCTATTGGGTCCTGTGTCATAACCTTTCCAACTTATAATTTACTTTTAATCTTTTTATTCTCTCTTATCTCTATTTTATTATTATATATAAAACATTGGTTATATATTCTTTTAGTTAAAATTTTAGCTTATATTGGGTATTTTTTTTTTTTAATTGGTTTTTGTAATCTCACTTTTTTTAAACTTTTCATTCCACTCTTTATATCTTATTGTTATTGTTGTTAATACCTAGTGATTTTTTTAATTGTTAGACTTGTTTTTTTGTTAATAAATCTATTGTTTTGTTAACATAATGAAGATCTGTATGAGATTACAGTAAAACCTCGCTAGAATGAACCTGGGATATACCGAAACCTTCCATTATAACGAACCTGAAATAATTCCCTATTTTTTATAATACAGTGAACTATGGCTATAACAAACCATGGCTATAGTCTTCTTCTTCTTTCTTATCTCCACTCAATCATATTAGGGTGTCAAGCTTGAGAAAAGAGATTTGACAACCATCATGATTGGGTGAAGTAGAATGCGTCTGCCTTTGTCATTAAGACTGGGAGCACTACTCAGTGGCAGGCCGAATTAGCTCTAAAAGAAATGGCCGCCTCTGACATAAGGAACAGATGCCATGTGCAGCCGCTCCTAACATGGAGTACAGACTCATCCTGTATCCCTGGAGCCCTTACAGGGTACTATCAGCCGGGCCAGTTGAGCCCAGGTTTTTTAGTGAGCTTGTTACTGCTCCTCTCCTCCTTTTTCATCCAGGCTTGGGACCGGCAAAGGCAGAATTTGGTGGCTATAGTGAACCACAGATTCTATTGGAGTTTGTTATAGAGGGGTTTTACTGTATTTAAGTTCCTGTAATGTGATTTTGTTTACTTCTTATTTTTAATCATGATAACGCCACAATTTGATAGATCCAAGAAAATAAGACCAAATAAATTAATAGTGTGTGACGTTTCAGTAATAGCATTGTTACCATCATCAGCCAAAAAGAATATATTTTTAAAATTTCAAAAAATATTTTTCATTTTTTAATAAACATTTTATTCTTTTGTCTGATGATGGTAACCGCTGTTACCGAAATGTCACGCACTATTAATGTGATTTATCAAGGTACAATTTAGATTATATATAAACGTTCTTCCCTGATTTATAATATTATAAAGAAAATAAAGTCTCCATAGATTATAATAAAAGAAAATAAGACCTAATCCAAATAAATTATTAGTGTGTGTAGACACACTAATAAATTATTTGGATTAGGTCTTATTTTCTTTTATCTCCAGGGCTAAGTTTCTTGCTCAAATTTTTATTCTCTAGCTTTCGGACCTGTCCTACCTGTGGAAGGACTGACAGGTCCAAAAGCTAGAGAATAAAAATTTGAGCAAGAAACTTAGCCCTGGAGACTTTATTTTCTTTATAATTTAGATTATAAACACAAGGTAATAAGACCAAATCTCCAAATAAATTGTGTCATTCGGTACTTTTTATAAAGATGGTAACAATGGTGTTATTAGGATTGGGTCTTATTACCTTGTGTTTATATTATCATTCTGTAATGTATAGTTCATTGTCTGTGACTTAGCTGTTTGTTTTTTCATTTTTTTGTAATTTGAAAGTAAAATTATTGTCCTCTCTCCCCCCTTTCAGCAAAAATGTGATTTTTTTTTCATCCCTTGTCAATAAAATAATCAATTTTTGCTGAAGTGGGCATATTAATTACACTTAGCTATGATAATCATGTGCCAATTAAAACGATCCTTAATTTATATCTGTAATAAAACCGTGTAATTGAGTCGAAAATTATTTATTCACATCAACCTTTATTCAACACTTTTTTTTTTACTTCCAATGTGTTTTGATGATTTTCTATTGTCCTTTTCAAGGAATTAATTGGCTACTGTTTACTTTATACAACTTCTGAATGATCTGATACTTTTAGAGCGTGGAGTGTTTCAATACTTCAAACAACAAGATATAGACAATGAAATTATTTAACAAAATTGTGAAAATATCTAAAAAATTGTGTTTCTTGCTAAAATGTAACTTGTCATCTGTAGCTCCAAAAAACATTTTAGTTTGCATTAGATGTAATAAACAGGACCTTTGGGAGAGACCGCTGCTTATCATCAAACAACTTGAGGAGCATGAACTTATGGAATTTTTGTAATCTTGACACAAGGGGATAAGAAACAATAACAAAAAAATAAGAGTTTTCCATAAACAAATTCAACTTTGGATACTCGAACTTCAAGTTGATGCAAATAATTTTCTACTCAATTTTAAAAACCAACCTGCAACATGTTTACTAAAACCTTGTAAATTATATAATGACATCAAATTGAATGGTAGAAGAATTAAAAAAGAGTTGAATCAGCTGCTACATTCTCATAGGTGGGTAGGTTCCTAATTCTAACTAAATGTGAGACAAATACAGTAGAACATACTCCATGAGAGGACACTCCCGCTAGAGGACACCTCTCTACAAAGGACAGTTTTCATCGCCAAAATTATCATTTTTTACCATTTAGCAACTCTCCAGTAAGAGGACACCTTCCTTTAAAGGAAGCTTTGGCTCTGAAACTAGATGTTGTCCTTTACAGGGAAGTTCTACTGTATTTTATAATGATATCAAAACCTTTTGTAATAATTTTTTTATGAAAAAAAGCATACCTGAATCTGTGATGGAAAAACAATTTTCTTTTTATCAAAAATATTTTGAGGAATTGATCCTTCTTTATCAACTTATTGTGCAATAAAAATTAAAGTAGCAGAGCAAGTAAAAGAGGGAGTAATCCCTTTAAATATTTTGTTCTTTCACAGATCCTGGTAAGTCTTTTTATATAATTATATTTCAATGGGGATTGTCATTTAACTCAGACTTTTGCAATAAGTATGTTTATTTCCAAATCCAAGTACAGGAAATATCTTTATTTAATGGGCTGCTAACCAGAATGAATGATTTTTGAGCCCTGATGGACGCATAAAGTGGAATATATACAAAGCACTGTTGGAGGGGGATGGGTGGCCAGGGGATCACGCCAGGTGAGGCCAGGAGAGCCGGGATGTAGAGGAGGAACAGGGGGGCGAGAATTCAAGTACAGTAGAACCTCTTTGTAAAGGACAAAACTTAGTTGTAAAGTCAGGGTCCTTTAGAGAGAGGTTTCCTCTTACTGGAGAGCTGCTACAGTAGAACCTCTCTGTAAAGAACAACGCCTAGTTGTAGAAACGATGTGTCCTTTAGGGAGAGGTGTCCTCTTACTGGCTATACATAGGTTTTTCCTCTACTTTACCTAAATCTTCTAGTTTTGTGGAAAATTCAGAGATCTGGTTCTACATATTTCGTACAAAGGAACGTTGATTTACCTTTTTTATTTCATATGCAAAAACTTTTTTTATAACTCAAATTTTGATGAAATGGCAACATTATAAATGATTGGAGTATCGCAAAACAATGGAGTTGAATCGAAAATTACAATCACATATGGGAATTGGAATGTGATGCCATGAATACATGATGTTATTGTTAGTGTCCTTCAATTCAACTTTTAGTGACTATATATGGACAAATATTCTCCAATTTGTGATTTGTTAATGACCATCACAGCTCATCTAGTGATCTTCCAGTAGTTTTCTTGATCCCTTCTATCCAGCTTATTGCAGATCTTCCTCTCTTCCTTCAATTTTTCCCAACATCTTTTCTAAACCATTTTTTCTCATCATATGTCTGAAGTAAGTCAGTCTTTGATTATATATTTGGGATTCTAGGGATCTACCAGGATAAAGATTCAAATATTTGGGCTTTTATCAGTCCATGGTACTTCAAGTAGTTTTTTTTAAATAGTGGCAATTTTCTGGTAGTTTTCTTGAGCCCTTCTAGCCAGCTCATTGCAGGTCTTCCTTCTTGAATTTTACTACTTGTATCCCCTATTGCTATACTTTCATATGTTTATAATTAAGCTGTAATGATCATATCACAATGCTCTGTACATGCTGAAAACATTTTGTAATGTGAGAGTACCTTCTTTATGTAATATATATACTCATGGACAAAACTTAAGGAAGTGGAAAGTCTTTGACATCACCAGTCTTTTTTGAAGGAGACAGAGGCAATTTTGTTCACACTTGGTTATCTTGTGTGTCTTCAATAAAGATCACTTTAATATCTTCCAGAGTTATTGTCTGAATCCCAATATACAAGGTGCGTTCATTAATTTCCAGGACTGCTCTGTATCTTTGAAAAAATAAAACAAATAAAAAAACTAATTTAATATTTTTCAAAATATGCCCCTCCTGCCTCAATACACCCGTTCCATCTTTTTTTTTCCAATTGTCGAAGCAGGAGATAAAATCACTTTTTGAGAGGTTCCTCAAGGTTGCCTTCGATTCAGCTTGTATCATATCAACGTTGTCAAATTTCCGTCCTTTCAAGTTCATTTTCAATTTAGGATAGAGGAAAAAGTCATTGGGGGCTAAGTCGGGGGAATAGGGTGGATGAGGGATCTGTATGGTTGAATGCTTGGCCAAGAACTGCAAAACAACATGGGCTGTGTGCGGCCGCGCATTACCGACGTGAAGTATCCAGTCATTGTTTTGCCATCTTTCAGGTCTTTTAAGGCGCACTGCCTCCCTTAAGCACCTCATTATCCCCAAATAAACAGATAGTCCAGTCTCTGAAGATAAGTCTTTAATAGAATTTCTTTGTTAGATTAATTAACTCCTTTATTTTGAGCTTGTTTTCCTCGCAACGAAATGATCTTGGACGCCCAGTATGCTGATCATCGTTTACCTTTTCCCGACCTTTTTGGAAGCGTGAAAATCATTCAAAAGTTCTTGAACGGGATAAAGCTGCATCGTCAAAAGCTTCTTTAATCAATTCATACGTCTCAGTAGCACTTTTTTCAAAAAAAAAAAAAAAAAAAATACTTAATGCAGATTCTCTGCTCTTCGAAAATGGCCATTTTAAAATTAGAAATGCGAACCTTACAAGGAAGTTGTTTTGTTCTATTTTTAGATCGGCGCGTGCGCCACGAGACTCGTACTTTCAGTCAGGTGTGGTCGAATGTCCAATATTCAACTCTGTAAAAAAATATTTTCTCTAGCTTTTTTATTTATTTTATTTTTTAACCAGTCCTGGAAATTAATGAACGCACCTTGTACATGCTAAAAGGTACAACTTCCTTAGGTTTTGTCCATGAGTGGATATCTTGAATAACTAAATATGCCAAACCAATGATACACATTTCCTATATTTATATCTGTAATTTTTGTTTAAATACCCATATCTATGCGTATATTTGATACATTCATTAATTGTTTATGTTATTTTTAATACCTATATATATATGTCATTTTTGTAATAGGTGTGATAAAATAAAAAGTTTTTTTAATTGTATGATATTGTATTTTTGTTTGTTATCCGGGGTGAGCAGGTTTACAGTACATAAAATCCCTACATAAGGGGTCAGTGGACAAGTGTTCCATACCATTTGTTTTTGCTTATCCCTAGTACACGTGGTACAGGCCATGATAATCATGGTGGGTAGAAGTAGGCGACTGCTTTTACTGTAAGTGCACCACATGTCTACACATGTGAAAAGCAGTTCGACAAAAAACATTTGTTTTCGCCAGCTATGACCCAAAATCAAATCCCAGATTGGGACAACTTTTTTTCTTTTTCTTCTTTCTTATCTCCACTCAATCCTATTAGGGTATCAAGCTTGTAAAGCTTGAGACTAACTTTTTTCTAATTATGATAAAGCACAATTTGGATTATAGATTATAAACACAAGGTAATAAGACCAAATCCAAATAAATAGTGTGATGTTTTGGTAACAGCTTTGTTACCATCTTCAGCATTTGATTCAGTACTTTTGTCCGAAGATGGTAACAACACTTTTACCGAAACGTCACACACTATTTATTTATTTGGATTTGGTTTTATTTTCCTATATTTTTTCTAAATAAAAAAAATGATCTGATGGCCCTTGATTCTTACAAAAGTCCAACCCCACCAGTGAGTGTAGGTAACCAAACGGGGCTCAGATACATTTGTAAGTGCAAAATTCAAACTGCCCATGTGTAGACATGTGGTGTACTTACAAATAAAGCAGTCACCAACTACTATCCACCATGATTATCATGGTCTGTACCACATGTACTAGGAATAAAAAAAAAAAATCCCTTAATTGTTGTTAGTGTCCAAGTTTAGTTCCACTTTTGATAACTATATGGACAAAATATTTTCCAAGGTAGATTAGATATTTGGTCCAAGTGCAAATTCGAACTTCTTTTCACAAGTGTGAATGTGATGGCTGTCAAACTCGACTCTTCCCCAGCAGACACCATCAACAAGCTTAATACCTTAATATGATTGAGTGGAGATAAGAAAGAAGACATGTGTAGACATGTGGTGCACTTACAGTAAAAGCAGTCGCCTACTTCTACCCACCATGATTATCATGGCTTGTACCACGTGTACTAGGGATAAGCAAAAAATATATATATATTTGGTCCATATAGTTTTCTCAGCAGTGTTTGATACAGAAATGGTTTACCAATGCCTTCTTCCATCTATGCTGTTGGCCAACTAAATTTGCCTCTACCATCTTTTGGGAAGATTTCTCCCCCCAAGGACAAGAGAGTGTCCTTCTTCATTAAAAGAATGAAGTAGAAAACTTACCCCGGCTTTCTTTCTGTCCTCTTTTATGTCAGCCATCCCATTAGAACGTTGTCTGTCCTCTACCAGAGCTGTACCCACACTGGGAGGTACAGATAGGGGTTTTCTATTTATTGGAATTGAGACCAAAGGAACATTTTTCAAAACCCTCCAGTACTTTTAGATCTAAGTTATATAAAAAATACAAGTGCAAATACCATTTAGTCAATTGTTGCTTTTCCACCAAGTAGCATTATCATATGAGTATTCTAAACACAAGTTAATAAGACCAAATCCAAAAAAATAAATAGTGTGTTACATTTCGGTAACAGTGTTGTAACCAAAACGTCACATACTATTTATTTATTTGGTCTTATTACCTTGTGCTTATAATTTATAATCCAAATTGGGCCTTAATACAAGAGTATTCTGTTCAATGTTTCTTTTTTTTTTTTTTGCTTATCCCTAGTAGACGTGGTACAGGCCATGATAATCATGGTGGGTAAAAGTTGGCGACTGCTTTTACTGTAAGTGCACCACATATCGTCCCTACAACTGCAAACTATCGAATGTGAAAAATTCAATTTTGAAGGAGAGAGAAATGAAGAGACCATGTGGCCTACCCTCAGTAGAGGAAGGCCACATGGTCTCTTCATTTCTCTCTCCTTCAAAATTGAATTTTTCACATTCGATAGTTTGCAGTTGTAGGGACGATATCTACACATGTGAAAAGCAGTTCAACTTTGCACTTACAAATGTGCCAGAGCCCCGTTTGGTTACATGCACTCGCTGGTGGGGTTGGACTTTTACAAGAATCGGTGGCCATTGAAGCATTTTTTTTAAAACATAAAAAAAAGTGCCTAATGCGGGAATCGAACCTGGGTCATAGCGGTCGAAAACCAATGGTTTAGACCATCCTTCCACTGACCCCCATTCTGTTCAATGTAGTTAACAATAGATTAATCCTTTAACTGTGCAACCTTTAAGTGGCAACTTTTGCTGAAATTCACATTTTAGGAGCCCTTGTTATGACATACCCCATATAGTACTAGTAAATAAGAAACTGGAATGCAATTTTTGTTGATTTCTTTTAATGATGGATAGAAATTGAGCCAAAATAGTTATTTTTATTAGTACCAAATAAAAAAAAGATTACAAGGAATGATTAGGAATAAGTGTTGAAACCTTGTTGTTATTCCAAAGCTCTACCATTATATAACACACTAGAGCGGTCGTACAATAAGATGTGGAAGAAAGAAAGATAAACATGGAAGTATATAAGAAATGGAAGAGTTTATTTCAATCTGCACATTTGAAACAAAAATACAAAATATATATATAAAAAACTTTGGCAATATGTTAAAAAATAGATTCTGTGTGTGTTCCTCCCTGAGAGAAAGAGAGCTAGAGAAGGAAGGCAATGAGAGAGAGCGAGAGATGTATGACTAGATAGGCTGTAGGACGCTCTGTGTCAGTTAGCAGCTGGGGACAGAGCCTCCTGCTGCTGGTGTTTGATCTGCTCCTGCATCCGAGCCAACATCTCCTGCATCCGCCGCAGCTCTGCCTCCTTCTCTTGTAGCATCCGGTCCTTCTCGGTTAGCTTCTCCTCCGGTGCCACCATCCTGCTCCACACAACCATTGAAATTTATAATATATACATACAACTCCACCTTTTCCGGTCCCAAGCCCGGATGAAAAGGAGGAGGAGCAGTAACAAGCTCACTAAAAAACCTGGGCTCAGCTGGCCTGGCTGATAGTACCCTGTAAGGGGTCCTAATTCAGGTATACAGGATGAGCAGCGTTTGTACTCCATGTTAGGAGCAGCTGCACATGGCATCTGTTCCTCATGTCAGAGGCGGCCATTTCTTTTGGAGCTAAGTTGGCCTGCCACTGAGTAGTGCTCCCAGTCTTAATGACAAAGGCATTCTACTTCACCCAGTCATGATGGTTGTCAAAAAGACACCATCAAGGGTCACAACTTGATACCCTAATATGATTGAGTGGAGATAAGAAAGAAGAAGATATATACATACCATATATTCACTCGGACAGAGAGCTACACTAATGGTGGCACAAGAAAAGTTACCGTTGATCAAAGATCGATCATTATATTTACATAGTTTATTTTAGTCCACGGAAAAAATCAGCCGGAATAAATATAAACTTAATTGTTGATTTTTAAAATATTCCAGAATTGGCTAAATACCCATTTTTGATTAATCAAGTATTTGGCCCATGGATCAGGGGTCGATGGAAGGATGGTCTAAACTCTTGGTTTTCGACTGCTAAGACCTGGGTTCGATTCCCGAATTGGGCACTTTTTCTAATTAAAAAAAAAAAAAAAATACTCCAATGGCCCCCAATTCTTGCAAAAGGCCAACCCCACCACCGAGTGTAGGTAAAAGGAAAACCGAAAAATGCAATATAACAGCGGTATGGTAGATTAAACTGGTGAAACCGCTGGAAGGGTTTACCACTGATGAGCCAGGACCTCCCTTTAATTTTTTTTTTTCATTGCAGTAAGAGCAGTAGAAATTGTTTAAAAAAAGAATCATATAATAGTTTCGGATTTTCATAACAGATGGTGCGCTAATGCATCATAAGTACATTGTATTACATTCTATAAGCTGAGATAACATTCAAGGAGAGAAGTAAGTCAATAGATGGTAGTGAAGAAGACCTACCCTGGTTTCTTGAGACCATTGCCATTACAAGAGGAGGCCAGTTTCTCAGAGCGGTAGTTCTCATAGTGGAGCTCCTGGGTAACCTCCTGAAGATCCTGCATGTGGGTGCTGCAACATGTCACTTTTCTGTCCTCCACACATCTCTGCTATCACAAGTTGGATAACCACCTGGAGAGCAGTATGTTAGAAAAAAAGTACAAAAATCGTGAGAGGCTAAGAGTTTTCGCTTGTACTTTTTATAAAATACACTAGCCGAATGACCCGGGCAACGCCCGGGTTTTCCCCGATTAAAGGTTTTTATTCAAATACTATTCGTTACAATTATAAATTGGCACCGTGGATGTCACTCTTGTGAAACGTCCCGCTCCAAACTTTGCGTCAGAGAAGCGATATTTTTATAGAGAGATGATCTGGCTTTATGTCTTCTGCTCAAATGAATGTTTTTATGCTACAATTTTGTTCCAGCATACTAAAAATGAACTGGCTCACCCGTGGTCTCTGCTTTTTGGAATTTTCCCGATATAATTTTGCTTCTGATAATCAAATATGATACGTATTATTGCCATCATCATTTTCTGACTAAAAAACAACTATTTTTTTGCTCAGAACCTGTCAATTTAAATTTTTCTTGGCTAAAAACCCGATAAATATATCTTCCAGATTTTTCTCTATGTCCTGTTAAAACACGTTTTACATGTACATTAGGTCAGCTGATATTACCTCCCATCTTCACCGCTAGAGGCGCTGCTTGCGAGCGAAAGGACAAATTTGCAACGCAATTTGCAAATAACTCGAAGAATATTCGTGATAGAGACCTGAAATTTTCACTAAAAGTTTTTCCAGATTCTACTCTATATACTGTTAAAATTTCAGTCAGATTAGTTACGTATTGTGGATGTGTATAGCCGACATAGGAACAAACACACATACATACATTACACAGGGATTACTGCTATCTCTGGTCACCAACTCTCCTGAGGGGCAAAGTCTAACTGTCCTGTGGATAGCCAAGCAATGCCAGCAGCTCTTTGTACCCAATCATGGAGTCTAATAGACTTTCAGTCTCTGCGATAACTATACAATGGGATAATAACTAAAAAAAAACTCGCTAACTCCCTGAGTAGACACAAGGTAATAGACCAAATTCGGTAACAAAGAGTTCCAATAGATGAGAGAGAATAGCTACTCACATGAGCATGTTGCGGAGCTTGATGAAGTCCCCGTGGTCAGGGTTCTCTACCTCCACCACCCCCCAGGGGTAGAGCCGGCCCCTCACCTTGCGGCCCTTCACATCGATGGTTGGGATTGCCGCTGACACAGCGAATGGCATGGCAGCCTGTACACACACATATAGGTCTCAAGGTGACAGGTCAACACATTTCCAGAAACCTTGAAAAAATCAATAAGGAAAATCTAGGGTTTGGTTTACAATTATTTCTTGAGCATCCGGACTACATTGCTCTTCAACACTGACACCCAGAAGTACTTCCTGTACTTCTGGGTCTCCGTGTTGTTGAAGAGCATGTTAGCCTGAAAGCTCGAGAAATAAAAGAATTGTAAAAAGAAACCAAATCCTAAATTCCTTATTGATTTTGTCAAAGCAGGGAAGAATAGTTGCAGGAGGATGTTATTTATGTACTAAAAGAAGCACCTCCCCCTTAAATTGTGCATTAAAATATATATACAGTGGTACCTCGACATACGAGCACCCCAACATACGAGTTTTTCGAGATACGAGCCGACGAGCAAGTGATTTTTTTGCTTTGAGTTACGAGCGAAATTCGAGATACGAGTTCGGTTCGCTAGTGTTGAATATATTAATCTGTGATTTTAAATGGGAATTTTGTATGGGGAAATTTGCTTCGAGATACGAGTAATTCAAGATACGAGCAAGGTTGCGGAACGAATTAAACTCGTATGTCAAGGTACCACTGTACAGTTAAACCTGTCTATAGCGCTCCCTCTTGGGACTCACCAAAATAGGGTGCTATAGACAGGTGACTTTTAATGTAACTCACATCATACTATGTATTTAAAATTGGGCGCTATAGAGAGGGAGGAGCTATTTAGAGGGGGCGCTATAGACAGGTTTAACTGTATATATATGTGAAAAATAATAACGGTCAGGTGTTTGTTATTAAAATAAAAAAAGGCATATCCTGACCACGTTCACATGGCGCTCTGCCATTTAAAAAGTTCATGTGAATATGGTCAGGATATCCCTTTTTTGATATATATATATGTCATAATACATACTCTTCCAGGAATAATAAAGCAAACCTAGAGCCAGCCCAGAGAGAGACGGAATGTAAAATCCAGTCACTTGAGACAGCAGCGACATTCCAAGGGGCCCGTCCGTTAACACCTTGGGACTTTTAAGACAGTTGGGGACTGTGGTGTGGCCACCTGGCTGTCTCTCTCTCTGGTTGCCTGGGTTCTTCTTCCAAACTTGTGGTGTCCTTATTTCTCTTCCCACCTATTATTATATTGTCACATATATGTATTAAAATAAATTAGGCATCTCCTGACCACTGGCATGAACTTTTTTTAGATTGCAGAGTGCCATCAATGCATTGATATCCATTCCACTAGTTGGTGCTCTAGCTCATGTTAGTGGTCAGGATATGCCTAACTTGTTTTTAATATCAACACCTGACCTTTTTATTTTTTTAAATTATTTTTTTCACATATACAGTAGAACTACCTCCCTGTAAAAGACAACACCTAGTTACAGAACCAAAGTGTCCTTTAAGAAGAGGTGTCCACTTATCATAGTTGCTAAATAGTAAAAATAGTAATTTTAGCAAATGAAAACTGACACCTCTCTACAAAGGACAGTTTTCATTTGCAAAATTACCATTTTTTCTCACATACATATACAGTAGAACCTCCCTTTAGCAGACACCTCTCTACAAAGGACTGCTAAAGGGAGGTGTATATGAGAAGAGAGGAAGCAAGAAATGTTATTCACCTTGAGCTGTCGGACAGACTCCTTGTACACCTCATCCTCATCAGAGTCACAGTCTGGGAGGTGGTAGATTCGGATGCCGTTCTCATCAATCTCCTTCATGATCCTCCGCTTGAGCTGGGCCACCTCCTTGCGGGTGAGGGCATCAGCCTTGGCGATGACAGGCACCACGTTGACCTTGCTGTGGAGCTGCCTCATGAGCTCAATGTCCAGGGGCTTCAGGCCATGACCGAAGGGGGACACAAAGTAGAAGCAGCAGTGGACCCTGTTGTCGCTGATGTTGCGGCGATTCAGGCCGCTCTCATCCATCAGGAACCTCTCAAACTGGTCGTCTATGTACTGGATGATGGACTTGAAGCTGCAGACAGTGGTACCACCATTAGCTTCTCTCTCATGTGTTAATTAATATATATACTCATAAATGATAAGGTACAATTTGTGGATTATAGATTATAGCTACATGGTAATAAGACCAAATCCTTATAAATATATATATTTTTAATTATCCATAGTACATGTGGTACAGGCCATGATAATCATGGTGGGTAGAAGTTGACTCCTTTTACTGTAAGTGCACCACATGTCTACACATGTGAAAATTGCACTTACAAATGTGCCAGAGCCCCGTTGGTGGGGTTGGGCTTTTGCAAGAATTGGGGGCCATTTTGCATTCTTTTTTTAAATAGAAAAAAGTGCCCAATGCAGGATTCGATCCAGGGTCTTTGCGATCGAAAACCAACAGTTTAGACCATCCTTCCACCGACCCCCTATCCAAATAAATAAATAAATAGTGTGCGATGTTTCGGTAACATAATTGTTAAGGTGCACAAATTAAGAAAAAGGCACCACGCTGATGAGGGCCAACAGCCCAAAACACGTCCGTGGTTAGCTTTTCTTGATTAATCAAGAATGGGTATTTGGCCAATTCTGGAATAATTAAAAATCAACGATAATAGTTGATATTTATTCCGATAGATGGTGCAAGCCATCAGCAACTTTCAGTTGCACGATAAGGAGATGCCTTTTTCTTAATATTTTAAATAGCTTCTCTTTTTACAGTTATACACACTTGATAACAACAACTATTGAAAACATGCTGTGATATATTTTCTCAATCAGTAACTTTTGTCTGAAGATGGTAACAACACACGGTTACCGAAACCTCACCCACTATTTATTTATTTGGATTTGGCCTTATTACCTTGTGTTTATATACACTTATATTTCTTTAATTAAGTCAATTTAGCTAGGAAAGCAACAACAAATAGTCATTATAAGAAAAACATCCACAAAGCACAAATGTTTCTTTTTAAAATCAACTGAAACAAATTTCTACTATCCTTACTGCGAATAAAAATATTGGAAGGGCGTGACTCATCAGTAGGGAACCCTCCCAGCGGTTTCACCAATTTAATTTACCAGACTGCTTTTAGAGCTCTAATACTGTATTGGATGATTCTGGTTATATAGGCGACAGTAAAGAGTGGGTTATATGGTATTTCAGTAAACTATGGGCAAAAGCTTTCATGACAGTAGAATTACATTTAAACCACAAAACATTCAGGCTTTGTGGTTTTATTTCTTAATGTTATTATATATCTCTCTCTTATGTTTAAAAAATACAGCCATTATATTTAATATAAGAAAAAATTGTGTAATATAATGTTATAAAGAGAAATTTTTTTCACAAAATATTTATTATCTCACTCTTCTACAGTCATCAAATACAGGATCTCACTCCTTTGTGTACTTTTTTTTTTAAAAAGTAGACAGAGGTTGTTCACACTTGGTTATCTCGTGTTGTCTTCAATAAAGGTCACTGTAATATCTTTCAGAGTTATTGTCTGAATCCCGATATACATGCTAAAAGGTACAACTTCCTTAAGTTTTGTCCATGAGTGTATCTTTCAGAGTTATTGTCTGAATCCCGATATACATGCTAAAAGGTACAACTTCCTCAAGTTTTGTCTATGAGTGTATCTTTCAGAGTTATTGTCTGAATCCCGATATACATGCTAAAAGGTACAACTTCCTCAAGTTTTGTCTATGAGTGTATCTTTCAGAGTTATTGGTTGAATTCAGATATACATAATAAAAGGTACAACTTCTTTAAGTTTTGTCCATGAGTGTATCTTTCAAAATTATTCTCTGAATCCCAATATACATGCTAAAAAAGGTACAACTTCCTTAAGTTCTGTCCATGAGTGTATCTTTCAGAGTTACTGTCTGAATCCCGATATACATGATAAAAGGTACAACTTCCATAAGTGTATTTTTAATTGGGACTACTGATGTTAAAAATAGGGATGGTGTTTTTTTGTTTTCTGCTTCAGCAAGTAGTCACAATTAAAGAGTTCAATGAAATCACATACCACACACAGAAGGAGAGGGAAAAAAGAGGGAACATCAAATCTAGGATATGAAATGAGGCAATCAGGAAAATGGGAGGGGGGAAGACACCACCTAAAAGGAAGTGGGCAATATAAAGGGGGTCAAGCAGGCCCCTCAAAAATAAGGAATTACACAATAAATTGGCTTCACCCAACATTACAGAATCAACCTCAGGAACAAACCTGGCAGAGGGCATCAAATTTGTGGGGATGACAAAGAAGTCAAAACATGGAAACAGTGGGTGGGCAACTCTCAAAACTGCATGAATTTTCATGATTAATCGAAAAGGTTAGGCCAATATATTCAGTAATTTTTTTTTTTTTAAATTATCCCTAAAACATGGGGTACAGGCTATGATAATATCATGGTGGGTAGAAGTTGACGACTGCTTTTTACTGTAAGTGCACCACATGTCTACACATGTGAAAAGCAGTTCAACTTTTTCACTTACAAATTTGCCAGAGACCTGTCTGGTTACTTGCACTCGCTAGTGAGGTTGGACTTATGCAAGAATCGGGGGGCCATTGGAACATTTACTTTTTAAATAGAAAAAAGTGCCTAATGCGGGATTCGATCCCGGGTCATAGAGATCGAAAACCAATGGTTTAGACCATTCTTCTACCGACCCCTTTCAGTAATAAATTATCGATATCTATTCTGATAGATGGTGCAAGCCATTACTAATGCTCAGTTGCCCAATCAGGATATTTTTCTTTCCTTAATAAGGAAGTAGTTTTATGGCCAATCTAGTAGATTGAGGGGTTAGTAGATGTCGATTTGTAGATAGATAGAGGTATCATGCGTTCTTAATAATTCTTCATCTCTGTCACCGTTTGCTTTTTTTTTTTTGGAATGGCGCTCTCCTATTGGTTGGCTACGATCACGCCACCTTTGCCCCCCCCCCCCACTCGCTTTTTGGTTTTTGTAACTATTGTGTTGGAGCGGGTCGCTCCTTAAATAAATGCATATATTGGTTAATAACTAAATGGAATCCTCTCTTTCTTTTTCCCAGTAAGAGACGCCTACGGAAGCCAACAGTACATAGACAGATAAAGCACATAGGCTATAGTTATTAACTAATATATGCATTTATTTAAGGCGCCAATTTATAATTGTAACAAATAGTATTTGAATAAAACATTCAATCGGGTAAAACACGGGCGTTGCACGGGTCATTCGGCTAGTACATTATAAGAGAGAGGTTGATGGACCAGAAGTTTATACTGTTTATTTTCAACAGCCTCGACTCAGGATCAAATCCCACATTGGGCACTTTTTTATGATTAAAAAAAAAAAAATTGTTCCAATGGTCACCTCCCAATTCTTCCAAAAGTTCAACCCCCAGCAGTGAGTACAAGTAACCAAATGAGACTCTGGCACATTTGTAAGTGTAAAAGTTGAACTGCTTTCCCCATGTGTAGACACATGTGGTGCACTTACAGTAAAAGCAGTCGCCAACTATTATCCACTATGATTATCATGGTCTGTACATGTACTAGGGATAATAATAAACAAAACAACAACAAAAAAGAAGGAAAATTTGAAAGATTGCAGGATGTGGTTATAGTTGTTGTTGTTTCTTATCCCCTTGTGTAAAGATTACATGGATTCAATGAGTTCATGCTCCTCAAGCTGTTTTATGATAAGCAGCTGCCTCTCCCAAAAGTTCTGTTTAGTGCATATAGTTGCTATAGTAGATGATACAGTACAAACTCTCTGTTTGAGGAGTAAAAATGAGCTTTAGGGAGAGGTGATCAGAGAGTTGATAAATGTCAAAAATGATAATTTTGTAGAGTGGTATCTTCTCAGGGAAGTTCTACTGTAAATATCAATGTAGATCGAGGTACAAGACTGGTAGAACATGAAGAATTAGCTAGAGAAGGTGTTGAACCAACCAGTTATCATTATTGATGGCATCTCCAAAGCCAGGAGTGTCCACCACGGTGAGCCGGAGTTTCACCCCTTTCTCCTCAATCTCCACAGTGGAGGCCTCCAGCTTGACAGTCTGTTTGATCTTCTCTGCAACACCACAAGCTCTAACTGGGTAGGAAGTCAGAACCTCTGAAGGAACATGGGGGAAATCACCAAACTTGAGAGATCGGGGAAATTCAACACCAAAAGTTAACAGGACCAAATCCAAACAACTAAGTACAATCCAATTCGTATGACGCTCAAGATGCCATCTGTTATAAGGCATTTACACTAGTTTTGACAGGCATGTTTCTTTTTTTAAATAAAAAACTATTTTCTACTGCCATTACTGCTACAATGATAAAATGAAGAGGGGGGTCTGGTTCACCACTGTTGAGCCAGGCCCTTGCAACATTTATCATTGTAGCAGTTAAAGGGCTGTAGAAAATTTATTCATTTTAAAAAATGAAGCATACACATCAAAAATAGATAAGGCACAATTTGGATTATCTATATCTATATATATAAAATTGAATGTCTGTGTGTGTGTGTCCTCTATGGATTCAAAAACCATACATCCAATCGCCGTGAAATTTTGGGATATTATTAGGTGTATCTCCGGAAAGGTTTACGAAAAATAATTTCTTGAATATCTTTAATATCCTTAGAGTTATTTGCAGATATGTAGCTTTAACTCGCATGCAGCGCCATCTTGCAACGGAGATCTGCCCCCCCCCCCCCCCCCCCCCCCCGTCCGGCCGTCGGCCAGTTGGTTGGACAGTCCAAGTTCCCACCGACCAATCAGAGGGATCAAGCGGTCCTCCGGGAACTACGTCCATCTTCCATAAACGACCATGATTTTATTCAAGTATTTTTCACGGGACCGGGAAAATATGTTCACTAGATAAAACGATGCATTTGTAATGTAGAAAATTAGGAAAGACAAAATTCAGGATGACACGGCACACAGGGACCGGGAAAAAATGTTCACTTTATCGAGAGATTCAAATTTACGAGTTTCAAATTATCAGAATATAACTTTTTTCTTATAAGTTTATAGAGAATTGTTTTACCAAATGTTCGTTAGACAAACCTTTACTCGTGTAAAACCTCGGGCGAAGCCGGGTACGTCCGCTAGTATATATATAAAAATGAATGTCTGTCTGTGTGTGTGTCCTCTATGGATTCAAAAACCATACATCCAATCGCCGTGAAATTTTGGGATATTATTAGGTGTATCCCCGGAAAGGTTTATGAAAAATAATTTCTTGAATATCTTTAATATCCTTAGAGTTATTTGCAGATTTGTAGCTTTAACTCGCAAGCAGCGCCACCTTGCAACGGAGATAGGCTTAGGTCTGCCCCACCCCGTGAGAGAATGGATCCGTCCGGCCGCCGGTCCAAGTACCCACCGACCAATCAGGGCAGAGTTGGTGACACAGCTGTGCCAAGTAGACAAGAAAAAAAGCCTCGCGGGAGCTTGCCCAAGATGACCTCCGGGAACTTCGTCCATCTACTTATATATTTGCCTTATTCTGTCTGTTTGTCTGTTTGAAGCTCACGGATGGGATTTTTCATAACCATCGGTGGTTCAGTGGTAGAATGCTCGCCTGCCACGCGGGCGGCCCGGGTTCGATTCCCGGCCGATGCATTTTTTTTTTTTTTTTTTTTACAATTTTTAAAACTCATTTATATATTATACAAGAATGACATCCACGGCGCCAATTTATAATTGTAACAAATAGTATTTGAATAAAAGCATTTAATCGGGTAAAACCCGGGCGTTGCCCGGGTCATTCGTATATAATAATTGTATAAACGAATGCAAGACAAAATCACCGCAAATGTTTCTTTTTTTAAGGCAATTTCTTTTTAAGGCAATTATCATTATTTATCGTTAATTTTTGTTTCGATTTTATTGAAAAAAAAAAAACGATATGGTGCCTTTAAAAAATGATCTTTATTACTATGCAGATTTCTATTTAGTCAATATACCTAAGTTCATGTTGCAAATGTAATTATCTCTATCGATTTAGTAGGTGAAATGCAAAAAAAAAAAAAAAATCGACATGATGAAATCTTTATGAAAATTCACATTTTTATTTTTATATTTTCAAGACACACACAGTTTGGGGCGGGACGTTTCACAAGAGAGACATCCACGGCGCCAATTTATAATTGTAACGAATAGTATTTTAATTGAAACATTTTAAAAACACACAGTTTGGAACGGGACGTTTCACAAGAGTGACATCCATGGCGCCAATTTATAATTGCAACGAATAGTATTTGAATTAAAACGTTTTTAAAATATATACGCACTCGGGTAAAACCCGGGCGTTGCCCGGGCCATTCGTTTAGTCTTCCATAAACGACCATGAATTTATTCAACCCTATCGAGTATTTTTCAAGGGACCGGGAAAAAATGTTCACTAGATAAAACGATGATTTTGTAATGTAGAAAATTAGGAAAGACAAAATTCAGAATGACACGGCACACAGGGACCGGGAAAAAATGATCACTTTATCAGTTTCAAATTATCAAAATATATCTATTTCTTTTTATAAGTTTATAGAGAATTGTTTTAACAAATGTTCGTTAGACAGACCTTTACTCGGGTACCGATTAATATTGATTTTATTCAACTTATCGAGTATTTTTCAAGGGACCGGGAAAAAATGTTCACTTTATCGAGAGATTCGTTAGACAAACCTTTACTCAGGTAAAACACGGGCGAAGCCGGGTACATCCGCTAGTAGATTATAAAACAAGGTAATAAGACCAAATCCAAATAAATAAATAGTATGTGACGTTTCAGTAACAGCGTTGTTACCATCTATTCAGTACTTTTGTCTGAAGATGGTAACAACGCTGAAACGTCACACACTATTTATTTATTTGGATTTGGTCTTATTACCTTGTTTTACATCAAAAAATAGTTGAAATTTCTTATAATCCAAACTGTCAATTGGTTACTCATTGAACAGGGGTGAGATGTTTGTACCACAGGTGACTACAGAACCACATGGTTTCTCTCTCTCTCTTCCACATAGAACAAGTTTCACTTAAGACAGCTTCCACCTATGAATCAATTTGGCTGTAGATAAGCAAACTGTAATTGTATCTTCCCATAATCCAATAGAATTGTATTGCATGAATAGTCCTAGAATATATCACCAGACGGTAGGTTTTATCTTGTGAGAGATATTACTCAGAGGGGGCAACCACACGTTTGTCCCCAAACAAAGAAAAACAGTTCCCTGCTTACAACAATAAGCACAAGTGACACAAGATTGTCCAGTGGAAAGCCTTCTTGTCAATAATAGCCCCACATTCTCAAAATACAAGTCTGGCACAAACTACTTACAACCTACAATGTGAGATCTCTTGTGATAAGGTACAATTTGGATTTTTTATAGATTATAAACACAAGGTAATAAGACCTAATCCAAATAAATATACAGTAAAACCCTTCTATAGTGAACCCCAATGGGACAGAGCTTTTGGTTCACTATAGCCACGGTTTGGCTATTTTTTTTTACTTTTCAAAATTTTTAGACCGTATAATTAAAGGACGGGCATACACACAAGAAGAGACTGCCTCTTAATAGTGGTTACTTTGTATTAATTCCCATAATTGACCTATTTCTTTACAATAATACTGAATAATAATAGAAATCATTAGATGATAGATTCTTCTTATCATTAATATACATGTACCTCTATGTCTAATTTAAAAATAATGACAAATCCTAGGCAAAGTTTTATTAAATATATATTCAAAGATATAAAATGATTTTAAAATATCATTATCACATTATATAATACAATGTTTACTTGAAAAAATGGCTCTAACACCTTGTTGCTTCAAAGCATTCTTCAAGCATTGCACCATTCAAATAAAGTTAGTGTTTTTCTTCCATTTCATGTTTCCACATATTCTTCTAGGTCTAGATTTCGTTTTTTAACCTGTCATGCAAAACATTGCTGACTTAAAAATCACCATAGTTAATAGTATAAAAACAATGTTTGTTTCATCAAGGGAACGTTCATTTGGACTTTTTTTTTTTAAGCCCTAAAACGTACGATCGCGATTGCGGCAAAAGTTGGGGTTGATTCCTCTTTGTAACAATTTTTAATAGCTTTATATTTTATCTTTTATAATAGAAAAGTTATATTCTCTTATTTTAATATGTTCTTAACATTTTGCCTGTGTTGTTTCACTTTGAAAAGTTCTGAAAATGGCCCCTTTTTTTTTTAAGAAGTAACACTTTTGTTTTTAAAATGCCTTTGTTTTCTTCATTTTGGAAGCCATTTGCATTTTTTATATTTCGAATTTAATGGATGCAAAGATATTATATTTAATAAAAAGTATAATGTGTAAAAATTTATACAACATACAGCAAAAATAAAGTGCAAAAATCAAAACAAACAATGCCGCTAAATTTATTGTTTTGAAATCGTGATCCGCGAGCTGAAACATGCTCAAAATTTTGTTGTTTTAATTTTTTTTTAAAATTACAATTCTAAGTTCGTTATAAGCATAGTATTTTAAATAGATTTTATCATTTTGGGACCGAAAATAGGTTCGTTATAGGGGTAGTTCGTTATTCTAAAAATCGCAAAGTTCGTTATAACGATGGTATTTTCAATGGAATGGAATTGGGAATCGGCGTGGGTTCGTTATAAGGGAAGGTTTGTTATATCCAGGGTTCGTATTAGCGGGGTTTTACTGTAATTTATTAGTGTGTGATATCATTATTATTATTATTTTTTTTGTTCACTTCTTTATCTCTTTCTTACTTTGCTTCTTGGATCCTGCAGTCGAGTCTTTTGTAAGACTTTGGGTCTTGATGGGGGCTTTTGTTGTTATGTTGTATATATGTATGTATATATCATACTTACATAATCTTTCTTTTTCTTCTTCTGTATATTCCCCACTTTCACAGGCCTATCTCTTTTGTTATCTCGGGGAGAATCCTCTATAAGACCAGTGTGTCTTAATAAAGGCTTTTGTGTGTGTGTGTATTAGTGTTTGACATTTCAACAACAGTGTTGTTACCATCATCAGCCAAAAATACTGAACGAGTGAAAATTATTTATTTGGATTTGATCTTATTACCTTTTATTTCACATTCAGTACTTATGTCTGATGATGGTAACAACGCTATTACAGAAACATCACTCCACTATTTATGTATTTGATCTTATTACCTTTTATTTCACATTCAGTACTTATGTCTGATGATAGTAACAACGCTATTACAGAAACATCACTCCACTATTTATGTATTTGATCTTATTACCTTTTATTTCACATTCAGTACTTATGTCTGATGATAGTAACAACGCTATTACAGAAACATCACTCCACTATTTATGTATTTGATCTTATTACCTTTTATTTCACATTCAGTACTTATGTCTGATGATAGTAACAACGCTATTACAGAAACATCACTCCACTATTTATGTATTTGATCTTATTACCTTTTATTTCACATTCAGTACTTATGTCTGATGATAGTAATAACGCTATTACAGAAACATCACTCCACTATTTATGTATTTGATCTTATTACCTTTTATTTCACATTCAGTACTTATGTCTGATGATGGTAACAACGCTATTACAGAAACATCACTCCACTATTTATGTATTTGATCTTATTACCTTTTATTTCACATTCAGTACTTATGTCTGATGATGGTAACAACGCTATTACAGAAACATCACTCCACTATTTATGTATTTGGTCTTATTACCTTTTATTTCACATTCAGTACTTATGTCTGATGATGGTAACAACGCTATTACAGAAACATCACTCCACTATTTATGTATTTGATCTTATTACCTTTTATTTCACATTCAGTACTTATGTCTGATGATGGTAACAACGCTATTACAGAAACATCACTCCACTATTTATGTATTTGATCGTATTACCTTTTATTTCACATTCAGTACTTATGTCTGATGATGGTAACAACGCTATTACAGAAACATCACTCCACTATTTATGTATTTGATCTTATTACCTTTTATTTCACATTCAGTACTTATGTCTGATGATAGTAACAACGCTATTACAGAAACATCACTCCACTATTTATGTATTTGATCTTATTACCTTTTATTTCACATTCAGTACTTATGTCTGATGATGGTAACAACGCTATTACAGAAACATCACTCCACTATTTATGTATTTGATCGTATTACCTTTTATTTCACATTCAGTACTTATGTCTGATGATGGTAACAACGCTATTACAGAAACATCACTCCACTATTTATGTATTTGATCTTATTACCTTTTATTTCACATTCAGTACTTATGTCTGATGATGGTAACAACGCTATTACAGAAACATCACTCCACTATTTATGTATTTGATCTTATTACCTTTTATTTCACATTCAGTACTTATGTCTGATGATAGTAACAACGCTATTACAGAAACATCACTCCACTATTTATGTATTTGATCTTATTACCTTTTATTTCACATTCAGTACTTATGTCTGATGATGGTAACAACGCTATTACAGAAACATCACTCCACTATTTATGTATTTGATCTTATTACCTTTTATTTCACATTCAGTACTTATGTCTGATGATGGTAACAAAGCTATTACAGAAACATCACTCCACTATTTATGTATTTGATCTTATTACCTTTTATTTCACATTCAGTACTTATGTCTGATGATGGTAACAAAGCTATTACAGAAACATCACTCCACTATTTATGTATTTGATCTTATTACCTTTTATTTCACATTCAGTACTTATGTCTGATGATGGTAACAACGCTATTACAGAAACATCACTCCACTATTTATGTATTTGATCTTATTACCTTTTATTTCACATTCAGTACTTATGTCTGATGATGGTAACAACGCTATTACAGAAACATCACTCCACTATTTATGTATTTGGTCTTATTACCTTTTATTTCACATTCAGTACTTATGTCTGATGATAGTAACAACGCTATTACAGAAACATCACTCCACTATTTATGTATTTGGTCTTATTACCTTTTATTTCACATTCAGTACTTATGTCTGATGATAGTAACAACGCTATTACAGAAACATCACTCCACTATTTATGTATTTGGTCTTATTACCTTTTATTTCACATTCAGTACTTATGTCTGATGATGGTAACAACGCTATTACAGAAACATCACTTCACTATTTATGTATTTGATCTTATTACCTTTTATTTCACATTCAGTACTTATGTCTGACGATAGCAACAACGCTATTACAGAAACATCACTCCACTATTTATGTATTTGATCTTATTACCTTTTATTTCACATTCAGTACTTATGTCTGATGATGGTAACAACGCTATTACAGAAACATCACTCCACTATTTATGTATTTGATCTTATTACCTTTTATTTCACATTCAGTACTTATGTCTGATGATGGTAACAACGCTATTATGGAAACATCACTCCACTATTTATGTGTTTGGTCTTATTACCTTGTTTCTAATCTAAATTGTATATCTTATCATTTTTGATAGACTTCAATAGATTTGGTCTTATTACCTTTTGTGAGAGATATCTCCTCAAGTGTGAATATAATGCAATTGTCAACGAACAAAACTGCCTTTGAGTGTGGTGTTGTGTGGATTACTAGAACAATCACTTTCAAATGAAAATGCTTTTATTAAGCATATGTTTAAAATATGAAATATAAGAAAAGAGAGAGAGGCAAACTTACAGGGTGTTAACACCGCAAGATCACAAGAGAGAGTGTTGCATCATTCTGCCTACATAAAAACGAAACCTAGAAGTTGGGAAACTTGTCATCTAAGTCAAATAAAAGAAGTGGCTGCCTGTTTGTTCCCTAATCCTTATGTCGCCGGCAAATAACAGCTGTTTCTTGGCAACAACAATAATGACAATATGTCTTCTTCTTTCTTATCCCCACTCAATCATATTAGGGTATCAAGCTTGTTGATGGTGTCTGCTGGGGAAGAGTAGAGCTCATCAATGGATGAGTCAATACAGTCAATGATGTCTTCTTCTTTCTTATCCCCACTCAATCATATTAGGGTATCAAGCTTGTTGATGGTGTCTGCTGGGGAAGAGTAGAGCTCATCAATGGATGAGTCAATACAGTCAATGATGTCTTCTTCTTTCTTATCCCCACTCAATCATATTAGGGTATCAAGCTTGTAAAGCTTGTTGATGGTGTCTGCCGGGGAAGAGTAGAGCTCATCAATGGATGAGTCAATACAGTCAATAATGTGTCTTGGGGTTGCAGGCTGAGAATTGCACTTAGTACATAGTGGGAAAACCCTGCAACCATTCTGGAACTGACAATATGTAAATTCAGGGACCATAACAAGGAAGTGTAGACCTACCATCCACATCCGGGATCTTTCTGTCAGGGTAGATGTCTGTGAGGAAGAGACTGTTGATGAGGGTGGACTTCCCCAAGCCGGACTCCCCTGTCACACTACAGTCAGCCAAGGTCCGTTGGCTATAGCGGATCAACCACTTACCTACCACCATGAGGGTGAACTCAAACCCTTTCTTGACAGACTTGCGGTGGACCTGATTGGGCAGGTTGGCAAATCCCACTTCTGCTGATTCCGAGGCATACTGCAGCAGGCAAGCCATTGTCAGGATACATCTTCTATATACACTCATGGGAACAAAACTTATGGAAGTTTTTTTTTTTTTTTAATTATCCCTAGTACACATGGTACAGGCCATGATAATCATGGTGGGTAATTAGCGACTGCTTTTAGTGTAAGTGCACCACATGTCTACACATGTGAAAAGCAGTTCGACTTTGCACTTACAAATGTGCCAGAGCCCCGTTTGGTTACTTGCACTCGCTGGTGGGGTTGGACTTTGCAAGAATTGGGGGCCATTGGAGCATTTTTTTTTAATCAGAAAAAAGTGTCCAATGCGGGAATCGAACCCGGGTTGTAGTGGTCGAAAACCAAACGGTTTAACCAGCCTTCCACAGACCACCCACTTATGGAAGTGATAAGTCTTTGATTGCCGGTGATCTCTTTTTTTTTTTTTTAAGGAGACAGAGGTAATTTTGTTCACACTTGCTTATAACCAGCAATCTGGCTATAAACATCTTAATTCCAAAGTCCTTAGTTTCAATTATTTTAGCTGCGAGGCAACACAATAACAACAACATGATTAGATCATAAAGATTCTTCCTTGTTTTTACATTTTGACTAAATCTATAAAGAATCTAGGTTTTGGTTTCTTTTCTCAATTCTTTTATTTATCAAGATTTCAGGCTAACTTGTCCTTCAACACGGAGACCGAGAAGTACTACTTCTAGAGAGCCAATTATAACACACCAAATTTATATACAAGTTTATATATTTGACAATTATACCGCAATTGTTTCTTTTGAACGAAAATTCAAAATTTATTTCAAGGAGAAATAATGATTATTTCTAACCTTAGGGATGAAGTATGATAGGATGAATTGTGAAGAGTAATGATAAACGGAAAAATAAAGTGTCCAGGGATAGGAATTGAACCCATAAGTACCAGTAAGCGGAACACTGTTGTGTTCGATTCCCATCCCTGGACACTTTATTTTTCCCGTTTATCATTACTCTTCACAATTCATCCTTTCATACTTCATCCCCAAGGTTAGAAATAATAAATATTTCTCCCTAAAATAAATTTCGTCTTTTCGTTCAAAAGAAACACGGCGGGATAATTTTCAAATTTCGTTCTACAATGATAAGCCTCATTATATTCTATATACAGTTACGAGCGTCATTCCTCATCGGCCTCTGTCACTGTTTGCTTTTTTTTTGGAATGGCGCCCTCCTATTGGTTGGCTACGGTCACGCCACCTTTGCCCCCCCATCGTGCCTCCCCCCACTCGCTCTTTCGTTTTTGTAACTATTGGTTTGGAGAGGTCGCTCTTTAAATAAATGCATATATTAGTTAATAACTAAATGGAATCCTCTCTTTCCTTTTCCCTGTATGAGACGCCTACGGAAGCCAACAGTACATAGACAGATAAAGCACATAGGCTATAGTTATTAACTAATATATGCATTTATATAAGGCGCCAAATTTATAATTGTAACAAATAGTATTTGAATCAAAACATTCAATCGGGTAAAACACGGGCGTTGCCTGGGTCATTCGGCTAGTTGTCTTATACAGGTCACAGTAATATCTTTTAGAGTTATTGTCTGTTATTTTAAGTTAATGTGATTTTGACGTGACAACGTCTTAAATTAGGTTGCGGCTGGGAGTCACTTATGAAAAAGTGTAACGCCCGGTAACGTTACGATGAGTCACCGAACGAGAGTGCTGCGCGCGCAGCGCTAGAGAATTAGGCGCATTGAATCGGCGCATGCTTGTCTCTGTCTTTGTCTTTCTCGAACGTTCTTGGCGTTGGAAAAACAAGAAAGCGTCATAATACAAGTTCACACGTGGTTATGTAGCCATGAGCCGCGTCACAAGTATCGACGGATTGTACATCATAACAGAAAAGGACTCTCCATTGGTTTTCAAACATGGCCGAGATGGAAACGACTCACAGACTACTCGAGATATTCGCAATGAATACTTACGACTTCGTGGACACACTCTAGACACAATTACCAAACAAGCCGTAAAATTCTGTGACGACGCAACCGACGCTGGACAACTTATTGTAATGAACATCAACTGTCAAAGTTTAAGTGCCCATGCCGCGGACATTGAAACAGATACAGTGATACCACGATCAGACTATTTAGTATTGACTGAAACGTGGATGCGCGACACTTGTGAACCAACTCCAATCAAGGGTTATGAGTGCGTATCCAGGGAAAATAATCGACCTAACTCAGATACCAACGCGGCTGGTGGAGTGGCGATCTATCGTAAATTATCATCGACATCTACGGCGGAAGTGTTCCAAGTTGCGATTACAGACGTAACTCGTGTCATTAAAACCAAGGGTGACATGTGCATGACTGAAGTTACTTGCTTCGCCGCTAATACTAGCTTCAAGTTTATACTCGGTGCTGTATATATTCATCCAGGAGCTAGTATGCAGGATATTGGAATGTTACTATGGCAAGGACTCGGTCCGTACATTCACAACAGCCAGTACGTGCCACCGTTCGTGCAAATTGATTCTAGTATACCGATTCTTCTGTGTGGTGATTTTAACAAAAACGTAAAGCCTGACAACTCGTTTCTTAATTTCATGAAAAATACGTATAATCTTGATTGCGTATCAAACGTTTCTAAGTCAACTACGTTAAAAGGAACAACTATCGACTTGACTTTCGCAAGACACATTACAGCAGAAACACTTCCTTTCATTTCATATTTCTCCTATCATCGTCCTATCCTCAACAAAATCACTCAAATAGGAATTAGTTAAGTTTAAGTTTACATGTACAATGTTTTAGTAAACAAAATATATTTCTATAGTTAAAATTTGTGCAATTCTTATTTTCATTCAATTCCTTGTTCCTATTGTGCAATTTAATTATATTCATATCAATAAATATTCTACCGTTGTCACGTAAAATCTTCGCCTGTAAAACCGACTTTACAGGCAACCATTGTTTTTTTAGAATATGAATAAATGTCCTTCTCTCTCTAATTTTTACTTGGTTTCCCTCATTTTTCTACATAGAGTTTTGGTGGAGATGCTGGGTAGAATTAGGAAAGACAAACTGAAGTCCTCAAGTAGACTTTGAAGTCATGGTTGCTTCGATCTACAAATTTCTGTGCTAGATTTTAACATATATACACTAACTTGTATATAAATTTGGCATGTTATAATTGGCTAGAAGTAATACTTCTGGGTCTCTGTGTTGAAGTCAGCCAGAAATCTCGAGAAATAAAAGAATTGTAAAAAGAAACCAAAACCTAGATTCTTTATTGATTTAGTCAAATGGATTATATCACCATATAACATTGTTACAGTGAGTTTTGTTTGTAAATGGTTGAGAGACAAGCATGGGAGGTCAGGGATTGATAAGGATTTTAGAACAATAACACATTCACAGGGAATGTAGACAATGGTAGGCCTGAGAGATAGAAGGGGACATGATATTAATGTTTATACTGAAACTTTTTTTTAAAAAAAGGGTCGACTGGACAAAAACTTCAATAGTGTTGAATCTTTGTAAATAAACACAAGGTAATAAGACCAAATCTAAATAAATAAATAGTGTGTGAAGGTAACAGCATTAACAAAACATCACACACCTTGTGTTTGTAAAGGTATATAAGTGTGTCAAAATAAATGCTCACCAAGTGAATGATATGGCTAGAATTCAAATACTCAGTAGATACAAGGTAATAAGACTTAATCCAAATAATTTAATAGTGTGTGCCGTTTCAGTAACAGCAATGTTACCATCATCAGACAAAAGAATGTATTCTTCTGATGATGGTAACAATACTATTACCGAAACGTCACACAGTATTAAATTATTTGCATTAGGTCTTATTACCTTGCATCTATAATCCAAATTGTGCTTTATCAATACTCTGTACACATTAAACTTCCCTGAGAGACAGAAGTGGTTTTCTTAGAACTTAGAAGCCATTTGGGTCAAGTGGTCATTGAGTGCCAACCAACACCAGTACCTTATCTCCTTGGAGCTTTTTTTTATCACTGGGTGTTTATCATCAATGCTTGGCATGGAGGTGATAACTAGGTGTGGCCAAACCTTGTTATAACACCTTTATATCTGGGAGTCATTACAGTAGAACCTCTATGAGAGGATATTCACGCTAGAGAACACCTCTCTACAGTAGAACATACTCCATGAGAGGACACTCATGCTAAAGAACACCTCTCTACAGTAGAAGATACTCCATGAGAGGACACTCCAGCTAGAGAACACCTCTCTACAGTAGAACCTCCATGAGAGGACACCTCTCTACAGTAGAACATACTCCATGAGAGAACACTCATGCTAGAGAACACCTCTCTACAGTAGAACCTCCATGAGAGGACACTCATGCTAGAGAACACCTCTCTACAGTAGAACCTCCATGAGAGGACACTCATGCTAGAGAACACCTCTCTACAGTAGAACCTCCATGAGAGGACACTCATGCTAGAGAACACCTCTCTACAGTAGAACATACTCCATGAGAGGACACTCATGCTAGAAGACACCTCTCTACAGTAGAACATACTCCATGAGAGGACACTCCTGCTAAAGAACACCCCTCTACAGTAGAACATACTCCATGAGAGGACACTCCCACTAGAGAACACCTCTCTACAGTAGAACCTCCATGAGAGGACACTCATGCTAGAGAACACCTCTCTACAGTAGAACCTCCATGAGAGGACACTCATGCTAGAGAACACCTCTCTACAGTAGAACCTCCATGAGAGGACACTCCCACTAGAGAACACCTCTCTACAGTAGAACCTCCATGAGAGGACACTCCCACTAGAGAACACCTCTCTACAAAAAGGACAAGTTTTTTTTTCATCACCAAAAATATTATTTTTGAATATCATTTGTTGGTTGAAAGTTTGTTTGTAAAAATATATAGTAGCTACATCACAACCAATTTTTTTTATTTAGTTCCAGACATTTCAATGACTTGTGCTGTCACCCTCTTCAAATAATTCTCCTGAGAAAAATGCCAGTGAATCACTGAAACATCATTAACTAAATAAAAAATTGGTTGTGATGTAGCCATATCTTTTTACAAACAAACTTTCAACCAACAAATAATCTTCAAAAATGGTATTTTTGGTGAAGAAAAAAAAATATATTTTTAAAAATATTATCTTTACATAAAAAAAAAAGAAAATAAGACCTAATCCAAATAATTTATTAGTGTGTGACATTTCGGTAACAACATTGTCACCATCATCAGACAAAAGAGTAAAATCTTGATCTTTTGTCTGATGATGGTGACAATGTTGTTGCCGAAACGTCACACACTAATACACACACACACAAAAGCCTTTATTAAGACACACTGGTCTTATAGAGGATTCTCCCCGAGATAACAAAAGAGATAGGCCTGTGAAAGTGGGGAATATACAGAAGAAGAAAAAGAAAGATTATGTAAGTATGATATATACATACATATATACAACATAACAACAAAAGCCCCCATCAAGACCCAAAGTCTTACAAAAGACTCGACTGCAGGATCCAAGAAGCAAAGTAAGAAAGAGATAAAGAAGTGAACAAAAAAAAAAATAATAATAATGATGTCACACACTAATAAATTACAGTAAAACCCCGCTAATACGAACCCTGGATATAACGAACCTTCCCTTATAACGAACCCACGCCGATTCCCAATTCCATTCCATTGAAAATACCATCGTTATAACGAACTTTGCTATTTTTAAAATAACGAACTACCCCTATAACGAACCTATTTTCGGTCCCAAAATAATAAAATCTATTAAAAATACTATGCTTATAACGAACTTAGAATTGTAATTAAAAAAAAAATTAAAACAACAAAATTTTGAGCTTATTTCAGCTCGCGGATCGCGATTTCAAAACAATAAATTTAGCGGCATTGTTTGTTTTGATTTTTGCACTTTATTTTGCTGCATTTTGTATAAATTTTTACACATTATACTTTTTATTAAATAGAATATCTTTGCTTCCATTAAATTTGAAATATAAAAAATGCAAATGGCTTCCAAATTGAAGAAAACAAAGGCATTTAAAAAAAAAATTATTTCTTTAAAAAAAAGAAAGGCCATTTTCAGAACTTTTCAAAGTGAAACAACACAGGCAAAATGTTAGGAACATATTAAAATAGGAGAATATAACTTTTCTATTATGAAAGATAAAATATAAAGCTATTAAAAATTGTTACAAAGAGGAATAAACCTCAACTTTTGCCGCGATCGTACGTTTTAGGGCTAAAAAAAAAAAAGAAAAAGAGTCCAAATAAACGGTCTCGTGATGAAACAAAAACTATTTTTATGCAATGAACTATGCAGCAATGTTTTGCATGACAGGTTTAAAAAAAAAACGAAATCTAGACCTAGAAGAATATGTGGAAACATGAAATGGAAGAAAAACACTTCTTTTGAATGGTGCAATGCTTAAGCAACAAGGTATTAGAGCCATATTTTCAAGTAAACATTGTATTATATAATGTGATAATGATGTTTTAAAATCATTTTAAATCTTTGAATATATATTTAATAAAACTTTGCCTAGGATTTGTCTTGATTTTGAAATTAGACATAGAGATGCATGTATGCTAATGACAAGAAGAACCTATCATCTAATGATTTCTTTTATTATTCAGTATTAATATAAGGAAATTGGTCAATTATGGGAATTAAAACAAAGTGACCACTATTAATAGGCAGCCTTTTCCTGTGTGTATGGCTGTCCTTTAATTATACGGTCTAAAATTTTTGAAAAGTAAAAAAAAATAGCCAAACCGTGGCTATAGTGAACCAAAAGCTCTGTCCCATTGGGGTTCACTATAGAGGGGTTTTACTGTATTTGGATTAGGTCTTATTTTCTTTTTTTTTTTTTATTATAATCTATAATCCAAATTGTACTTTTATCATATTATCTTTACAATTAATTTCTCTCTGGTAAGAGGATACCTCTCTTTGAATAACACTTTGGCTTTGCATCTAGGTATCCTTTACAGAAAGGTTTTACCATACCATAGAAGAATTAAATGTGCTAAAGCCAATTTTTGCCTTTCTAACGAGGCGTGAGTTCCACTGTGTTATAAAGATGTCTACAATTATGGGAGAATTATCCCAAAGAGTAAAACAAGGTAATAAGACCAAATACAAATAAATAAATAGTGTGTGACGTTTCGGTAACAGCGTTGTTACCATCTTCAGACAAAAGTACTGAATGTGAAATTTTACCACAGCATGTTTTTTAAATAGTTCCTGTTATCAAGTGTGTAAACAAGATAACAGATAAGAAGATATTTATCAGAGAAACAGATAATTATTGTTAGAATTTTTTTTTTCAAAATTGTTCCTTATCAATTAAAGAATTATGATGTGCTAGAGCCAATTTGCCTTTCTAACGAGGCGTGAGTTCCACTGTATTATAAATATAGACATGTACAATGGGAGAATTAACCCACAGAGTAGTATATTCTCAACAAGTCCCAATTAACCAAAGTTTGTATTGAGGCACAAATTGGCTAAATATATCAAATCATCATCATATATAAGGTTCCATGGAGGTTGTTTATCCTGGAACTTCAGGTGAAACAAATGTTACTTGCTTGCTGATAAGGACTTGATAACAAAATAGAGGTGTGGGATCAAACTTTCTTCTAGGAGTTGCTGATCCAAGTTATGTATAGCCCCAACTGTTGTTGTTGTGTCCAATACATCTCTATCACAGCAGCAGCAATATCCACTATCTTGGGTGTGTAAAGCTACTGCCCTGGGTCTATGTCAATTTTCTGCAAGACTGCGGCCATTGCTGGGCATGAGTATATTTGGTTAGGTGTTAGTTCCACACCAGGACAGTTGTTGCATGTCCTGTAGGTTCTTGTGCCATCTGGATGTATTGTCATTCCTTTGTAGTGTTTTGTTTTGTTATAGATTTTGTAATTATTCTCTCAGAGTTTATTTCGCATATTTGATCTTTTCTTATTTTTTGTTTAATTATCTTGTATTTTGACAAAGCATCAGCGTCAAATACTGACATTTGTTCCTTCCTTTGGCTCAACTTTGCTAATTCATCTGCCATCTCATTACCCCCGATCCCAACATGGGCAGGAATCCATTGTAGAATGCAGTTCTTCTCCAATGGTTCCAGTTAGGTAAGTAACGAGTGTATTTTCTGTGTGATTTTAGTATTGCCCTTCTGAATTGCTTCTAGAGTGGATCTGGAATCGCTGTATATTACAATTCCTTCTGCTTGATGCAGGGATGGTTGGTTCAGGCATACATCAAGGGCTTTCCAGATAGCTGTCAGTTCACAAGCCCCAACTGTCCTTGGTGCATTATCCTTTTCTTAGATGATCTGTCAGTTATGACTTAACAGATCTTTCAAGCCGTATATAAATGGATATAGATGGAAAATTTGCCGGGAGGAAATTGATCCATAGAAGCAAAGGGCGCCTCTCCCGTTAAAATAAACGTCAAAACCTGACGCCATCTATTGACAGTCGCCGCAACTAGCAGCCTCGGGTCGGTGACAAAGCCACAACACCAGCTTTGGCAAACTGAGAAGCGTCCACCTAGAGACCTATGCTTCTATAAATGAATATGTAAATGAATGATCACCTGTAAATAACTAACTCATCTTTTCTAAGCAATCATGTATCTGGGAAAATCCTATGTAGGGCATATGTCCCCAATAAAAGACTTGTTATAATCACAATTATAATTACATCAATATATACATTTAATGATTACAATATGCACATAGGCATATATGTATTAAAATATACATTTTCTTCAAATTTTAAATGGGTATCACCTAGAAACCATGCATGGAAGACAAAAACAAAGTTTTTTTTTTGCTTATCCCTAGTACACGTGGTACATGCCATGATAATCATGGTGGGTAGAAGTAGGTGACTGCTTTTACTGTAAGTGCACCACATATCTACACATGTGAAAAGCAGTTCGACTTCGTACTTACAAATATGCCAGAGCCCCTTTTGGTTAGTTGCGATCGCTGGTGGGGTTGGAATTTTGCAAGAATCGGGGGGAATTGGAGCATTTTTTTTTTTAAATCAGAAAAAAGTGTCCAATGCAGGAATCGAACCCGGGTCATAGCGGTCGAAAACCAACGGTTTAGACCATCCTTCCACCGACCCCCTAAAACTAATAGTATATTTTAAATCATATTTTTGACTTTGTAACCAGTGTAAATCTCACATATATTTCATGAGCTTCATTAAAAGAAACAAGGTGATATTAAAGTAGAATGGCAATATCTGCACCAATAGATGGAGTCAGATCCTTTTATTATGAATATTTACTGAAATTTGTTTATATATACAGTAGAACCTCCCTTTAGCGAACAACACCTAAATACAGAGCCAAAGTGTCCTTTAGGGAGAGGTGTCTTCTTAACGGAGAGTTGCTAAATTGTAAAAAGTGTAATTTTGCAAATGAAAACTGTCCTTTGTGGAGAGGTGTCCACTAAAGGGAGGTGTATATATATGTACCAAAAGAGGCACCTCTCCCTTCAATTTTGCATCAAAACAATGCATTATAACTCCTGCCTTTGCTGGTCCCAAGCCCGGATGAAAAAGGGGGAGCAGTAACAAGCTCACTAAAAACTAGGGCTCAGTTGGCCCAGCTGATAGTACCTTGTAAGGGCTCCTAATCCAGGGATACAGGATATGCAGCGTTTGTACTCCATGTTAGGAACAGCTGCACATGATGTCTGTTCCTCATGTCAGAGGTGGCCATTTCTTTTGGAGCTAAGTCAGTAGCCTGCTACTGAGTAGTGCTCCCAGTCTTAATGACAAAGATAGACACATTCTACTTCACCCAGTTTTTAGATAAGAAAGAAGAAAAACTTGACTACTGATGATAAAGAATGAGCTTGAATACCAGTTTTGGTAAATACAGACAAAAAGTTAACCTGTATTCCTGTTTGATATATTCGGCTGATTTTATAACCCCCCTCTTGTAGGATGTTATGAAGCCATCCCTGTACTGATGAGGGACAAAGTCTGAAACCATGGTATACAGGTTGTTGGCTTTTTGTCTGAATTTACCAAAACTGGTGTTATGACTCATTCTTTGTCATCACTAGTAAAATTTTCTACTAGAATGATGTACAGTGCCATTGTTCTGATGTATAATTAAAGGTAGAGATGCCACTTTTGGTACATGAATATCTTCCTCCCTCAACTTTATGTTGTATTATATATATTTTAAATTGGGTAATTCCCATCAAGTGTGGTAGGCATGTCTTTAGAACCCATTTCATTGTTTACAACAATGTTACAGCTGTGTTTACTCTTGCTATGATCTAACCTATTTGTTGTGTCTCTACACTACTCCAGGTCACCGAGATCCATTAAGCGAAAGATGAAACCTTTATTCCTCATAAACTCTAATATGACTGGATATTTACAATTTAATGATACATATATATACATAAAAATAATTAACATACAAACAACAAACACTATGCAAAACCTTATTTGCATATCTCGACAATTTATCTAAAACATAACTATTGTTATGCAAAACACCACACTATTTATAACACATTTATAATATTAACATGTATATATAGAGAGAGAGAAATAGCTTGAAAATTAAATTAATCTTATTACACATTTTTACCATATTATCAAAAAGAAAAGTTCATATTCAATTAACAGTCTGAGCAATGAGGAAGGCTATAAAGTTCTACCAAAAGAACTGCTCAAACACAGGATATAGGCTTTCAAGTTAGCATCATAAGATCTATAATTTTTAAAATTGACATATTATCTCTATATCAGACTAAAAAAAAAAAAAGAATAAATAAAGCATTCAAAAATGAAAAAATGTTACTAAAATTATTTGCCTTGAAATACCTAAAAAAAAAAAAAATTCGAAATAGGCGGTTCTTGTTGGAATTTTAAAACACTATCGGCGGTGTATTGAATATTCAATAAAAGGAGTGGACAAAGCATTTTATTTTCAATAGTAAAAACTATATATTTCAATGACTTTCTGTTAAAGAGAGAGAAAGAGTGGTTTATGGACAATACATTGTTCAAAAGACGGTCTTTCATCAACATGGCACATCTCAATGCTTTGTAAAACGTATCCTGGAGTTTTTCTAAATAGTAAATACTTTAGAGCCAGTGTATATTTAAGCTTTTAAATACTTTACCGTTCTTTGATCTGACATGTTGATTGAAGGTTTCAAAAAGAAACGAAATTAATTTTCTTTTTAATACACACAAGAAAAACAAATAATTAAGTACTTCCCGATTCACGAAACAAACAAATAAAAAAAATTCTATGAAAGTAAATTGTGAAAATTGGTACGTTGGAAAAATACATTATTTTCAAGACCTTGTTATAAATCTAGGATTATATACTTTAATTTATAAATTAAAAAGTAATTTATTAACCTCAAATTTAACATTTGAAATATAATTTTACAACTTTTTGTAGTGTTTTAAAAGAATTTTGAAATTAATTTTAATTTAGTTCATTAAAAAACTTCTGGCTAATTCTCTTTTTTATTTATATATATATATACATATATTTCTTATTGAAAATTAAAATATACTCATAATTTATCGGTATTTTGCGATAATTTGAATCACAACAATAATGTGTCAAATATTAAAGAATTGTTAAAAGCCATTTCTTGAAATAAAATCTGGAGGTGATCATAATCTTCTGTTTCCATCAAAAGGAGATATTTAGAAGATTAAACATCTTTAAGCTCTGATATTACCCGCCGATTCTTTCACTTTTTATTATCTTAATAACTGTCCCTAGCATGTAAGAGATTCACAGATTTATTTTATTGTTTTGTTTTGCTGAAAGTAGTTTGTCTTTTTAAGAATCTCTGTTTACCTACTAAGAAACCACAAGTCAATTTAATAGTTAGAGGGCCTCGTTTTAATTGAAATGATAGAAATTTTCATATTTAGAGTTGGTGAAAAATAAATAAAGTGGGAGAAAAATATATATATTCAAGTCTGAAAGTTTTATGGAAGCGAAGAATAGCTTCCAGCAAAAAAAAATATGAGTATTTTATATTTATGAGAATACATGTTTTCAAGTGGAAGGAACAGAGAACAGTTTGGTGGAGTTTTTTGACTTGAAAAAAAAAGTGTTATGGGGTTCACCAATTATTCTGGTATGCGTTTTTGTCAAATTCTGACACGTTTTTCTCAATAATATATTCACAAATTCGAAAAAGGTTTCTATAGGGTTTCAGATAGAATAAATTTGTGAGGACAGGAACTTAATCAGTATAAAGGTCACCCCAAGGATGAGAAGAGAAACCCCCGAAGAGAAACATATAGCATATGTGCGTGTTTTAGGAGAGATGGCAAACAGAAAAATTTGGAATAAGAAGAAATATTAGTGATGACTGGTAAAAGACATAGAGAGAGGTCAAGAAAGGGGTTTTGTCTCTCTTCAGCGACCGCGGTGACTTTAGCTTCTAATGGTTTCTTAAGGTTCAGCGCTCTAATCTCATGCAAACTCTCCAGATTTATTTATTAGAGTGCTGTTATGACTATGATGTGTTTGAAACCCTAGATAAACCACCTGATGGCCAAAAGGATACCTGGACAGGAACCAATTTTCTTTAGAGAGCACTATCAATTCTTAAGCTGTATGACTGGATAGGAGATCACTGACGTTCCCTGTGCTCTGGAGTAGAGATCTGAGAGATTTCTTAGCAAGACTCAAACACTTGTTTTCACAAAATGTTTTCAAGCTGATAAAGATTTAAGTGATATTTTCAGGCCAAAATACAACATAAAGATGCGCGAGGAAAGTATATATGAAAATGTTGGGTCAGATTTTCACCAAACAGACCCAACAAAGATGTAAACATTCATTTACATCATATAAACATATACGCAGTGTCTCGCCGAGGTGTTTGTTGCCTAGGTGGAGAACTCCCAATGATGGCCGACGATGCTCTAAAGACCCAAAGCCCGCTGCAGAAGGGCCGAGACGAAGGGTGTACAAAGAGCACATGTACAAATAAAACTAGACACTTGAGGATACCAGACTTCCATGCCGAAAGCTGATGCCTGGTGACACGAGTGACATCCAGAGACATCCGTGCTGGGAGCTGCTGTACCATATGTACATATACCCCCCTCATTTTAGATAGAGGTGACCAAAGGAAAACAATTTGTCATATAGACATTAAATCAATAACCTTTTTTTTTTAAATACTCGGGATATATATATTATTTAATTTACTAAAGGAATTAATTTGTTTTTCAATATACAATTTTTTTTTCTCGCGCGGCAACACGGTAAATTGGAGGCGTGGTCATGATCACGTGCGTGTTTGCTTTCGACGAATGAAAATGCCAGCCAATAGAAACTTTGGGGTGAGCAGCGAATGATAATGAAGAGAGGCAAGGATAAAAGGAGGTTTTCTTGGCTAAATCGAAGAGATACACAGAGTCGCTCAGTGACAGGAGAGATTCAGCCAGTCGGGCCTGAGACGTAGAGGAGACCAGACCTTGCCGCCGCTTTCGAGAGAAGGTAAGCCCCTCGCCATTATGGCTTAGCCCTTCCCCCCCCCCTTATTTTTCGAGCAGAAACTAATCTATTTAGATTTTGAATGGGCCCTAAAGGGCTTTAAGTAACTTAAAAGGAATGTTAGGGTTCTTATATTTTGTCCCGCTAGAATAGATGGAGATCTAGGCTTTCCCCTTTATAAAGAAGAATTTGTAACCTTAAGTCACCTCTACCTAGATCATTATGTAAATAGCATGTCTCGCCAGTATGAAATGTCCCCAAAAAATTTTGCCTAATCCGAATAAATATCTAGTATACAACTCATATGGAGAGTTTTGTTTCCCCTCATACATTTTTCATTCTTTTGTTTTATGGTACTACCCCCCCACATCTTATAACAAATTGTACTGTAATATAGAGCTTCCGGCTCTAATGGAATGGAGTTGTGTATTGTACCTTATTGTGATACTTTAACACAGGAACAGCGGTAAATACGATTCTACCCGCTTTGAGGGTATCTCTTTGTCAGGTTTCAGTAACATGTATTTTTATATGAGGAATTTACCCTTCTTTCACTGTTTAAAATGAAATATTGTATGGTTCTTACCTATTTGGAGGGAATACTACTAATAAAATTAAGCCTTCCAATAAATTGCTGACCACATGTACTGTCGAAAGTGCCTGTCATGTCCTCAGTGATTAAATAGGCCAGTTCTCCTGCCTGTGTTTCAGTGTGTTTTTCCATCATACTTACCATTGTATTATTCGTTGATTTAATCTTAGTAAAGACCCATCTTGCCTTATCACTCATTGGTTTTGATCCCCTCATGATGTTATTGAAACCCTTTTTGTTTTAAAAATATTACAAATGTCATTGTCAATAGTATTAAGTCTATAGTTTGCTTGTCTTTATAGCTTATTTGTTAGATTTTGGTATAATCTTTACAAGTAGGGTCCCTTCCATATATGTCCAGATAGTAATCTAATTGAATGTCTTTTGTTGGATCTTTGTTATAAAAATCGGGATTAAAAGGATACCTGCATGTTTAATCAGATTTTTCTACCAATAAAATCTGAACCTGGTACTTCATGATATCTAATTTGAAATATTGATTTCAACTTATTATACTTCAATAGAAATGTTAATTTGGTCTTATATTCAGGTTTATAGTTTCTAATAATAACATGTTCATCTTTATCTGAGATCCCCTAAAGTCGTTGGATGATCTCAGAGAACGTGACACAAAATGGGCGTGTCACGGACCCGAGTTCGTTGGTCTGTAGAGGCGGCCAATAGATGGCGATCAATTCCAGCGTCTATTTTGAAGGCAGAGCCGACCATTATTTCATAGATCAATTAATTTAGTGTAGGAACGGGAATAATTCAATATTTCCCTCCTTTCTTCCTAAGTACACGTGAGCCTTAATTTAATGGGGAATCTCTTTACACATCTGTCCTAAACTTTCCACACTATATCCTTTGTGTATGGATCTATTTACAACTGATCTGTAGAAATTATAGAGATCTATTGCTATAATTTCCCTCTATGAAATGGTTCCCAGCGTCTTCAGTGGGTTGCTAAATCGCCAGAAGGTGTCTTTTATAGATTGTCCAATTTAATAATGATTTCATGGGTTGTCTGATGATGAGGGAGAATAGTAAGGAATAAGTCGTACCAGATTTCGCGAATAAAGTCGAGGGAGGACTTTATCCCAGAAGTCTCATAAAAGGATAGCTGAGCCCTCTTTGGGGGGCCCGCCATTATCTCTTTCGTGGAAGAAGAAGGAGGGGAGGGGGGGGGGGGGGGGAATGGACGTTGGACCCCCACATTCCAGAGACCTTGTTAGCCCAAGACACCCGACGCCCTATATATATTACAGGAAGGACCTGTCAACGGGCCTCCCTGACGCTGGGCCTCTTTTGGGGAATTCCACCCACGCCTGGCATGGATGAAAGTTTTTACTTGGAGCTGCAATTCTCAAATCCTTCTGTACCTTGTATATTATCTGATATTCCATCTCCTCAAGTATAACCTTAGCTGTATAAGTCCTATATTTGCCTATTCCTATGTCACACTTGTATATCTTAATAAGGAAATTTTACTAGGTCACTCCTTACATGCTCCATTCCCATTGGTCTAAAAAAACGGGAACGCGACAAAAACACCTTTTGGTAAATCACACAATTTGATATCTTTTTTTTTTTATTTCATAACTTCTCTTGTAGGTTGAGAGCCATAGTCTAAAACTATGATGTATAGGTTGGCTTCTCTCTCTCTGAATTTGACCAAACTGATGTTGTGGCTCATTCTTTGTCACTAAAAGTGCG